>ML861581.1:6635-24067 GCA_009831015.1 Picea engelmannii | reverse complement strand
CCTCACATGAGTCGTCTATTTAACCTGTCTCTTTGCATCAGGCTCCAAACAACCAACTTCACTCACCCTGCGTCAGTTCGACTCCCACACCGGTTGATTCATCTCTCTCGCTCTTGGGTAATGATGAATTCTCCTGCTTATAGCGGCCTGTTGAAGCCCCTCTCCAGTCATGTTCTCCTACTCCGATCATCCATCAAGCCCAATTTCCCTCGCGGCTCTAAACTCCTCCCTGTCTCCTCCTTCCTCGACATCCCTCTGTATTCTCTCTGTGCCCTCCTTGCTCACTGCATCACCATGCACCGTAGGTCCAAAGACCCCTGCACTTGCCCAACTTGTGCCCTGGAAGATATACGAGACCAATTTCAGGGTCTACATATCAAGTGCATGCGCATGGAGGATCGTTCAGACTCCAGACACAGGGAATTGCAACAAGAAAACCAAGCAATTCAGGAAAATGTGGCCGAGGTTCAAAATCAAATGCAAAGACTAGAGCTCAAACACAACCAGGAACTAGCTATTGTTCTCATGGGAGTGAACCATAACATGAGGCAGATCATGGAACTCAATCAACATCCAGGCAACCCCCAGCAGCACCCCCGCTCAACAGGCACGGATGCATCTTGGATCCCCTCCTCCATTCACTCGGTGGCCAACAACGACCATCATGTTCCAATGGCTCCTAGATTCTTCGATCACGTCTCGAAAGGAGAAAATCAATCCAAACAACAAGGGGAAGCGGCCCAAGCAAAGGAGAACCATGCGCTATATCGAGACGGTCCAGGCCCTTCCCACCCTTAGTCAAGGTTCTCCATGAATTGCAAATTTCAGTTTTTTTTCTGAATAGTTTCATAGCCATCTTCACATGGCAAGTTTGTAGTGCATATAGCACAATGGCCATTCTCCATTCTGGTATAAAAAAACTTATCTGTAATCACAACACTAGTAGAAGAATAGAGCCGCAACCTGTTCTTTGCACTAGTAGAAGATTAGAGCCACAACCTGTTCTTTTTTGCAATCTAAACAACTTTTGATAATATACAAAAATTTCTTTGCACTAGTAGAAGATTAGAGCCACAACCTGTTATTTTTTGCAATCTAAACAACTTTTGATAATATACAAAAATATCAGTTTGTTAAAAAATAATTATAGCAAAAGAAAAGAATATAAAGTAATAATGAGATATGATAATGGTTGTAGGTTTCACCTCAAAGTTTGCACACTAGAATATAAACGTCCATAGAAATCTCTATGGAATTTATCTCCTATAAAAAGTCCCGAGCTGCCATAAAATATCAATTAATTAATTACTTACTTGTTTCCACATAGAAATTAATTTGTAAAAATAAAAATAATTATCTTGATAAACACTTCGTGAATCTTCGCAAATAGAGTGGATAATAAACACTAATATTTCTTAGTATTCATGCAAAAATTACCATCACTTTCCCTTCCAAATCCCGATAGACGCTTGCGGATAATATGTAGGTGTCGAATGGACAACGTGCATGAAAATGCAGATGAAATGCAACAAAACAATGGCGGTGTTGATCATGATTTTGTTGGGATGTCTCTGCCTGATTTCTACTTGCGTTGGGTGCATCCTATGTAGAGAAGAAAGACACCGTTTTCTTGGCATTCTGCGGAATGTTTTTATTACGTTTTCTGTTATACAGGAGCAAGCTTGCCGGGAGGGAGAAGCTCCCCGCAAAAGCAAGCTGGGATTTTTCCAGAGGGAGACATTGATCAATTCATGAAAGTAACTTCAGATGTTTATGGACAACTTAGAGAAAATATTGATGATAATATATATCCTCCATAACGATATATATTACTTCACTTGAACTCAAATTCCTTCCTAAAACAATGTTACTTCACTGCAAAATGAAGGATAAACTTATATTTGCTTTTGAAAGAACTGAAGAGAACTCTTCCAATTCTGTCCCTGATGAAGAGGATGTCATCCTACACACAACATTTTAAAAAATCTTAACGTCTCATACGGGAAGAAGAACATGATAATTCTATGAAGAAAACACACATTGAAGGGGACAAAAAATTAATTTCACAGTGGGAAGCATAAATCCAAAACAAGATAGAGTGGCACCCTGGTGGAAATGTGTTTGGATAAACCCTTTTTAGGCTTTTCATTGATTAACGAGGTGGGGTATATGGTAAAATTTAACCAAGTGGGAATTTTGGTTGTTTGTTTAAGGGTTTTCATTGATTAACGAGGTGGAGTATATAGTGAAATTTAACCAAGTGGGCACACATAAGTACAAATAAAAAGACAAGAAGTTGTCAAGCATTGGTCATGAGTTGAGTCCCTTGAACTTACACTCCTTACAACAGATAAAGGTCAATTACATCAAAGCTGAAAACACAAAATGGGGAGTGTTGAACATCAAAGCTGAAAACACAAAATGGGGAGTGTTGAACTGCACCTTATATTGAAATGGGTATGATGATTAATAGTTGTTGTTGAAAAATTGAGGCTATAGTGGGCCCTGGGCGTGGATAGAAATTATCTTCCTGTAACTTGAAGTGGCATATATTTCTTCATTGGTGGTGTGAAAGCTGGCATCCCCGCACATAGTAACTGTAGTCCCAAAAACATTGCTTGAATAGAAAATAGCTTAGGCACTTAAACATTGCTTGAATAGAAAATAGCTTAGGCACTTATGCTTATTGATGTCGATTTGGTTCTTTGATTTTTTTTGTTTCTTGCTTTGTGCGGGAAACAAAAATGTGTAATGTCCCCATATGTTTAGGAGTCATAAGGGAGAAATTACGCTAGCCTAATAAGTTCTAGTGGGCTAAGGTAGACAATGACCAAGGGGACATGACTTGCCTAGGAAAGACTTTATAAAGTTAAATTGAGAAAAAGGGGGACATGGGTCCTAGGCTAATGAAAAGTCACTTTTAAATTATAAAAGTGAAGGAGCCACTAAAGTGACTTTTAAAAAATAAAATAAATAAGTGAGCGTGAAAAGACTCAAATGAATATTAAAAGGGGAAAATGAGGAGTCTCTCCTCATTCTTGCATTTGCTCATTTGAGAAAAATATTTTGGAGATCTCTTGAGAAGAGAGACTAGGGTTTTCTTTGGAAACCCTTCATTTACTAGTATTGATATTGCAACAATACACCATAGCTAGTTTGGGATCAGAATCACTCAAATTCTGACATTGTGTTGCATTGCTAAGGAGAGAATCATTCTCAGGATCGATCTATTGGGTTTGGTGGAATTTTTTCTTAGTGGTTCCTCAATGCTAAATCGATTATTGGGTTGTTGGCTGAGTTTTGTTGGCGAGAGTGTATCTTTTCCTTGTGGGTCAAATTCTTGTAGTGAAGGGGTGAATTTATACAGTGCGACGCATTTCATATTGAGGAAAGGAGATGAAACACTCTTGGATTGGTGAACTATCCATTATAAGAGTCGAATTGCTCATTCATGGCTTGGTTGTCTTTATTTGGCTGATATTTCTATGTAGAGGGGAAAATCTATAGAATATTGAATGAAGGAAGGGGACATGGCTCACCCCTTAACCATATCTTATTTACTGGGTTTGGTTTTGTCTATGGGAATGCTGGAGTATATCAGTGGAACGATTTCTTAGCAGTTGGGTCATGTACCTCACTTCTAAACTAAATATCTTGGGCCCAGACGACCATATATCATTGTTGGGTGCTTCCTTACTCTATAGACTGCAGATTTTGTGTAAGAGGACATACCTGGGGATTTCTATGTGGGTGAAAGGAGGGACAAGTCCATAATAAGAATACTTACAACAATTATTCTTACATATATCAGATTTATTTTAGTTCCATTGTTATGAGGTCATATATGTACAGTTATAGCTTGTTGCAGTATGCTTATTTCTCATTCTTATTTAGTAAATAAATGAACTAGATTGCCAATGGTTTTTGTTGTCATATATCTAGTATAGCTGTTGCATTATTGTTTTTATTGGCAAGGAAGAGCACTTGTATGCAAACTGATTGAGTAAATATCACTATGGGAACACACAAGATTGCATCTATAGTAGTGTGTGAGTAAATTGTTTGACAAAATACTCCAGAGACAAAACTTAAACAAAAATTAGAAATTTTGGTGGGAATTTCGAGAAAATCCAAGAGGGCTATTTTACATTGGTATCAGAGCATGGTCCTTTGCAGATGTGTGGTTTGAGGGACAACCTGATTCAGATTTATGAGGCCAGAAGATGAGGAAAACATCACTTATAGGAGATGTAGGGATAGAGCTTCAGAACCTCAACCAGAAAAGGAATAAGAAGTGGTGTTGGGTGAAGGGGAAGCACCTACAAAATCAAATAAAGGAAAGGGGTGCATGGTGGAAGAAGGAGACCCACAAATCAACAACCTCTTCTAGGTGATGAATGATTTGGCTAAGGGACAAAAGATGATGATGGACCTATTGGGACAACTAGCAGTTAACACCATAGAGGGGCCATCTAAACAAAATCAGAATGGTGAAAAGGGCTCGAACAATGGAGAATGAAGGAATTCTCACACTACCATGTAAATCCACCCTCACTTTTACACCAAGGCTGCCATACCCACCATGCCACAATTCTTGAGTGGTGAGGTAGCATTAGAGGGGCTAGCAGAGCAAGATGACTCTTATTTGACTTATTTGGAGGAGTACAAGAGGTTGGTGGATGAATTTTAGGAAGCTATGTCTTTCACTATTTTTTTCCACCTCAAATAGAAGAACCAACCTAGAGGAGATAAAAGGACACCCAACCAGGAGCTTCAAAAGAAACCTGGAAAAGTGACCATTCCAAATTTTGACGAATCCTCAAAATGTTCAACAAGGACTTGGGTGTAGAATGTTTACACATCCTTCTAGCTACATCAGATGACAGAAGTTGAGGCCATTAAATTGGATACTTTACACTTATATGGTGAGTCCCATAAATGGTGGCACCATGGGTTAGTGATGCTCGTTCATTTAGGCATCACTTCATACCTTGATTTCACACAGAGGATCATTGAGAGGTTTGACGGGAAAGACCCAGATATCCATTTTCGAGAGTTGGCTCAACTCAAGAAGACATGTAACCCATAGGTATTTATCTCTGAGTTCCAAAGATTAGCAGTGATGGTGACAGACATATCTAAGGCACGCTTGGTGATTTTGTTCATTGGGGGGGTAGCAAAGTCATTGCGTGGATGGGTGAAGGCCTATAAACCCACCACTTTGTAAGATGCAGTCATCCATACTAGGTGCATGTAGGATGTTGTTCCTAAGAGTAGTTATCCTCTGAAACCCACATTCCCACAAAAGAGCAGGGATACCAAACCATTTTAGAGGGATTGGGTTGGGAACCCCAAGCTAGATGAAGAAACAAGAAAGGAAATAAGGAGGAAAAAATGTTCTTTAGTTGTTAGGACTCGTGGGTACCAGGGCACATGTGTGTCGGGAAAGACAAGACCGACAAGGATCATTATATTGAGGTATATTCAGACAATTGTAGTGATGACGAGGAGGAGCAACAAGAAAAGGAATAGGGGCGCCATATATCAGGTGAGGAGACATCACATGCTGGGGCTAAGGGTCCTGTTATGGAATCCATGTCATGACTTCCTAGGTACCACACTTTCATAGTTAGAGGATTCCTACAAGGGAACAAGGTTACAATGTTGATTAATAGCGAGAATCCCACAACTTTATAGATGCAACTTTGGTGGATAGGCAAGATATTATGATGGAGGGGTGGCTATCATATGAATTGCACTAGATGGATCCCCATGTTGAAAATAGCCATGGGGAATTATACCTTGACAGATGATTTATTTGTTGTGGATGTTGATCCAGATTTATGAGTGGAACAAAATGAAACCACATATTTATAATATTAACACAGAGACACAATGAACAATAATAGAGATATAGTAAAACTTGGCTTATATTAAATAAGAAATATGTTGAAAACTATAAAATGAAGAATAAAAACAAGTTTGCTAGAATGGTGGCAGCTTATCTTTGAGAAGAGATGTGACGGCTATGCTTATTCACAAGAATATGAGTAAAATGAGGCTCTAAAGGAATTTTTAAAATAAACATGAACTCCAAACCCATAGAAATCCAAAACCTAACCCTAGGAGATGAAGCACCAAAAGTCACGTGGGCCCCGTTGGGGTAAGTTAGTACATCAACTTCTTGGGGTCGCAACTTTTGCATACGATCTTTGTTTAGGGAGCATGATAGATAGTTGGAAAGGTATTGATGAGGAGATTCATTTAGGTGGCTCAATAATATCCTTTGAAAGTAAATGAAGTTCGTGATCACAAAAAAAGTGTTGTTTAGGCCCTCAAAATGGCCCTGAAAGTTCGAGGACTGAAAAATTGCTAAAAATAGTAAGTTGCCAAAAAATTGTTTTGAGCCAGTTGGAAAAGATGGATAGCCACTGAGATCCTCCAGGATAAATCCTCCCTCATTAGGAAGAAATGGTCTCCATTTCTTTGAGTTCCCCCATCATATGAATAAATTTGTACTGAATTTGGCTCGAGGTGATCCACTTTCCTTAGTGAAAGAGTTTCCCTGCTTTGGCAACCCGATAAATCTAGATCCTCTATTGTCAAGTGCCCTTGACCTGTGTGTCCATGATATGATTAGTGGATGCATGTTCCATGTAGTCAGGGTTGAGATATGTTGGTGTCAATTTTTCTGCTATCTTCGAGGTGTCCAATAATGGTGGAAAATAAGGCCGAAGGAGGTCCACATTGAATATTGGGTGCAATCCAAGAAATGGGGGAAGGTTGATCTCAAAATAATTGTTATCCACATCCTTGGTGATGGTGTAGGGTCCATAACAAAGTGGACAAAGCTTCCGATGAGGATCTGTAAGGATTTCTTTCTACAAGTACAACCAACCTTTGTCTCCCATCTAAAAATTGTGTGGCACTCGGTGCTGATCATGGTGCTTGTTGTACTTGGAATTGGACTTCTATAAAATATCCTAAACCTGTTGGAGGATGTGTTGGATCCTCTCAATGAACCGGGTGGATTTGTCATCTCCATTTGGAGCATGCGATGAGTCTACTTGGGTGGACGCAAGGGGCAGTGAAACATCCATGGGACCCAATGGTTGAAATCCCAACCCCACCTGAAAGGGTCTATGGACGATTGAGATATGTATGAATATGTTGTAGTTGTTCTGAAAATAGGGAAGAATCTCATCCCAGGTGCAGGGGTTCTTGGAATTGAACATGTGTAATATGTGCATGATCATCCGGTTGACGACCTCGATTTGGCCATTTGTCTCGGGGGGGAAGGCAGTGCACTTGGTGAGGTTGGTGTCCAACAATGAACAGAGACTTGACCAACAAGTGATGAGGAACTGACTATCCCGATCTGAGATAATGGTTTGTGCGATCCCAAAGTGTACCCAAAGTCATTCAAATAAGAGCTTGGAAGTGGTCTCCGTTGTGATGCTCTTCTTGTAGACAACCATAATCGCCATCTTGGAAAAGCGATCAACAACCAAAAAGACACAGTCATTTCCCCACTTGGTGGACGGAAGGCCCGACATGTAGTCTATCAATATGGATTCCCAGGGCATGTCAAGAGTAGGCAGAGGAGTGTACATGCCTTGTTTCTTAATGGTCAGTTTGGCAATAGTGCAGACAGTGCAGGACTAGATATGTTTACTGACATCCTGTCGAAGTTTCAGCCAGTATAAATTTTGTTGCATCCCTTCCATTGTCTTTTCCATGTCGAAAGTGTCCTACCACCTGACTGTAGTGGGCTTCCAAAATAAGCTTCACTCACTCGCTTGATGGAACACATAGATGGAACAGATGACACAACAACCCATCCTGAAGATGGAAATTGGTGACAATTATGTTTGCGCCCAAAATGTGTAGGTGTTGGTGAAGTTAGGATCTTTCTCATAGAGGTGGGGCCATTCAGAGGTCTTGTGGCTGCAAGAATCGAGCACTGTGGTGAGTTTCGCAACTGGAGGTCGGCTAAGGAAATCAGGGACTCGATTGGTACTTCCTATTTTATACTTTATGTTGATGTGGAGCTGCTGCAAATATGTGGACCACTTCTAATGGCATTCATTCTACAATTTTCCTTGTGTCTACATGAACTACAACAACTTATGATTAGTGCAGATGATTTTCTCCTTCCTGAGAATGTAATGCCTCCATTATCGATAGGCTTACACAATGGATTACATATCTTTATCGTAAGTAGGGTACTTATGGACTACATATGATAGTGTCTCACTATTATAGGCCACGAGGTGGCCATGCTAAGTGATGATTACGCCCACAACATAGTCTAAAGCATCCGTCTTGATTTCAAAGGGTTGTTACAAGTCAAGTAATGAAAGCATGGGGGCAGAGCATAATCGCTACTTCAGATCATCAAACTCTTTCTAATGGAACATTCCCCACACAAATTTTTCCTTACCACCACCTCTAGTTATTTGGCTAAGGGCCCATGCAATATGGGAGAATACAAACACAAACCTTCGATAGAAATTGGCAAGGCCTAAGAAGATCTTAAGCTCAATGAGTGTGGTTGGGGTTGGCTAGTCACGAATGACTTGGATCTTGGCTGGATCAACATGCACACCGTGCACATAAACAATGTATCCAAGGTATTGGACCTTGTCCATGCCAAAGGAGCATTTTTCCAAGTTGGCATATAGCTTCTGATGTCGCAGAGTGTGCAAAACTTGTTGACTATTCTGCAAGTGTTATGCCCAAGTGTTGTTGTAGACGAGGATGTCTTCCAAATACACCACCACAAAATAATTATTGAAAGGCCACAAGATATCATCCATCACCCTCATGAAAGTTGTTGGGGTATTTTTCAAACCAAAGGGCATGACCAACCATTCAAAAATACCTTCTTTTGACTTGAAGGAAGTTTTCCATACATCTGCTAGTTCTATTGGGACTTGATGGTATCTAGAGTTCATATCAATATTATTTAATTATTTGGCCCCATTGAGCTATTGAGGGCTATTTTCGATTCGAGGAATCGGATACCGGTTCCTGACTATTATTTTATTTGGGGTCCAGTAACCAATGTAGAGTCTCCAAGTCCCATCTTTCTTCTGCACCAACACGATTTGGATTCCACGGGGTGATGAGTTGGGTTGAATGTGCCTCTTGTGGAGTAGTTCTTGGATTTGATGCTTGATCTCCTCATTTTCTATCAGATAGTGGTGATAGACTGGCCCATAGGGTAGCGGTGCGTTGGGGGTCAGATCAATGGGATGCTTGACCTGAGAGTGCAGAGGTACCCCAGTAGGTGATGCAAATATGTCTTTGTATTCTTCCATGATCTTATCCACTTTCTTATCCTACATGGATAGGTGAGCCATGGAGGCCATGGATGTGGATGTAACCTTTCACTCACTCTGAGAGTGAATCATGAAGAATAAAAAAAATTCAGTCTGAGAAATGACCTTCCTGCATTGCTTGGCAGAGATCAAGGAAATAGTACTAGGTGGGACTTCCTTAGATATCCTGTAAAATTTCCTATTCAAAGTAATAATAAAACTACGAGGCTTAGAATCATATATAGAATGATGTTTCCATAAATAGAGTTGGCCCAAAAGAACATCAAAAACTTCAAGGGGGGAAACATCACACAAATTTTACCTCAGCCACCAATGAATTCTTTGAGTGGAAATCAATAGTGTTATGCCAGGGGATCTTATGAGAGTTGCACCACTTCCTGGTATATTTATTCATCTTCCCATTGTCCTTATTTGCTTGTGTCTTGTACTGGTTGTCTTGAGGTTTCCCATCTTTTCTATGTCCTTTTTTCTGTGGTTTGGGGCTTCCCTTTCACTGCTTCTTCCGTGAGGGGTTCCCATATCCAAACTATCGTGTCTTTTGTTTCAACGTATTCTCAATTTTGATGACATATCGATAGGTCGTGCACAAGGATGAGATGACGCTCATAGTATTTGATACCCAACTTGGTGTGCAAGGTATGGAATACATTAGTGAACTCTGGCACTGTTTGGTCTCTTTCTTGCAGCAGTGTGGTCCATCTTTTATACAAGTCGTCATAACTTCCCACAAGGTAGTATTGTTCCTTAATATCATCCCTAAAAGAATCCCAAGTGGGTGAAACTACAAATAATGTCGATCCTTATATGTCCTTTTTATCATAGAAAGTCTCTTGCCAATATTTGACATGGGGAACGACCTTGAGGAGTGAAAATGTAATCTTTTCTCCATCGAAAAAGTTGTAGACAAAAAAATACCCTTCTAGAGGGTTAACCATTTATCTACGACATCGACATCTATTTGAACTTCAAATATAGAAATATCAAAATTGATCTATACCTTGAGGGGAGTGGTGCCTCCACTTGAGGTGGATGCATCACTCGTCGACAAATGTTGAAGGATTTTTGAAAAGTTGTCCATCATCTCATTCCTTTGTCGCTCAAGGGCTTCCCCGAGCAACATTTTGAAAATATCTCATCCCCCTTCATCTTTATTTTCACCCACCATGGACGGTTTCTTGTGCGTGCGAGATTATTTTTCCTCAAGAGAAACAAGATCGATACCCAACTCTTTATACCTTGACTTCGACGAGGACATGCATTAAAAAACATGTCAAGGAGCAAACCGCTCTGATACCACCGATCCAAATTTATGAGCGGAACAAAATGAAACCATAGATTTATAATACTAACACATAAACATAGTCAACAATAATAGAGATATAATAAAACTTGGCTTCTATTAAATAAGAAATATGATGAAAACTGTAAAATGCAGACTAAAAACAAGCTTGCTAGAATGGAGGCAATTTATCTCTAAGAAGAGATGTGATAGTTATGCTCATTCGCAAGAAGATGAGTAAAATGAGGCTTTGAAGGTAGTTTTACAATAAATATTAATTCCAAAACCCTAGAAATCCAAAAACCTAACACTAGGAGATAATGTGCCAAAATTCATGTGGGCCTCGTTGGGGTAAGTTAGTATATCAACTTCCCGGGGTCGTAACTTTTGCATACGATCTTCATTTAGGGTGCACAATAGCTCGTTGGAAAGGTATTGAAGACAATATTCATTTATGGGGCTCAATTAAATACTTCTAATATTAGTAAGGTTCTTGATAACGAAAAAACGTCGTTTAGGCCCTCAAAATGGCCCCGAAAGTTTAGGAACCGAAAAACTGCTAAAAATAGTAAGTTGCCAAAAAACTGTTTTGAGTGAGTTGGAAAAGGTGGGTGGCCACCAAGATAATCCTGGATTATATGTGATGGATACCAATGTGGTACTTGGATTTTAGTGGCTATAATCAATTGGGAAATACATTATTGATCATAAGACTATGGAAATGGAATTCACAGGTCCGGATGGGAAAAAGGTAGTCTTACGAGAAATGCACTAGTATTTGCCTAAGATAGCATCATCATAAAGTATGGAGGAAGTGATGTGACATGGATATATAGAATGGGAAATTGAGTGATACATTTATGAAAGTGAGCCACCAAATCATCCTCAACAACATCTAGACAATCTTCAGGTATTACTTCTTAAACATCAAAGGGTTTATGGTGACATTCCTCCAGGTGTACCTCCAGATAGAGGATTTTAGCATGTGATGGAATTAGAATAAGGGGTCCAAGAATTCATAACCAAGCCTTACCGACATCCCAAAAATCACAAAGATGATATTGAGAAAACTATCAAGGAGTTTCTCAAGATGGATCATATTCGACCTAGCTCTAGTTCGTTTTCTTATTTGGTAGTATTGGTAAAACATAAGGATGACACCTTGAGAATGTGCATTGATTATCGATCCATTAACAAGAATACCATAAAGAACATGTACCCAATTCTTAGGATTGATTAGTTTATGGACGAGTTGAGGGGAGAAAAATATTTTCCAAAATTGATCTCCGTACAGGGTATCACGAGATCAAGGTTCGGGAAAAAGACATTCCAGAGACTTCTTTCCGAAGACATTATGGGAATTATGAGTACCCTGTTATCCCATTTGGGCTAACCAACACTACTACTACATTCTAGTCTTTCTTGAACCACATGTTCAATAAGCAACTGGGGAAAAAAAATGGTCTTCTTTGATGACATTCTTATTTATAACAGGACTTGGGAGGAACATCTTAGGCATCTCGATGAAGTATTGGGGATTTTGGAGGAACTCCAACTCTATGCAAAGGAATCTAAATTTGAGTTTGGAATGACTGAAATTATTTATTTGGGGCATTTGATTGGAGAAAATGGGGTTCATTTACACCAAGAAAAGATCAAGGAAATTATCAAGTGGCCTAGCCCCAGGAATGTGACAAAACATAATAACTTCCTAGGCCTTTGCACTTATTACAGGAAATTTTCTAAGGGGTTCTCATAACTAACAACACCTCTTATAGACCTCACTAAGAAAGGGTATTTTAGTTGGTCAGATGAGACACAAGTAACATTCAAGATGATGAAACATGTGATGAGATCTTGTTGTGTACTAGCCTTACTAGATTTCACTTAGCCATTTGTGCTTGAGTGTGATGCTTCCAAGATTGTGATAGGAGTTGTGTTAATGAAAAAAAACTATCCCATTTCTTTTGAGAGCCACAAACTTAAGGAGTATGGGTAGCATTATTCGATATATGAAAATGAAATGTTGTCCATTATGCATGCATTGGACAAATTCTGACAATACTTGGTGGGGAACATGTTTAAGGTGAATACAAATAACAATAGCCTAAGGTTCCTCATGGAGCAGAAATAATTTAGTGAGCATAAATAGAAGTGGATCAAAAAGATTCAATCCTGCGATTTTTATATTGAGTATGCGAAGGGAAAGAACAATGTGGTAGTTGATTCCCTTTCCAGAATACCACCCACTCTCTCCCTCATGGAGATTTCAGCTGAATGGAAAGCTCTTATGTTTGTATAATATTCCAAGAACTAGTTTTCTTGCGATATCCTTTACAATCAGACACAGGATGTTCGGTATAGAGTCATTGATGACATCATTTATTACAAAGACATGATCTACCTTGTACCAAAGCCTCATCTCAAGGACAAAATCATGCATGCAACACACAGTTCCCCATTGGAAGGACACCTTGGGTACTTGAAAACCTATAGGAAGGTCCAGGAAATATTTACATGGAAGTGCCTAAGACAAATGCGTTGAGGTTCGTAAGAGAATGCAACATCTTCCAACAAAACAAGGCATAACAAACTCATTCAGACTACTTCAACCACTTCCCATTCCTTAACAAAAATGGGAAATAATCTCTATCGATTTCACCATTGGGTTTCCCCAAGTGCAGGGAAAGGACTGTATCTATGTGGTGGTTGACAGGCTCACGAAGTTTGCACACTTTTTCTCCATACCCTCTAGGTATTCAAAAGAACAAGTAGCATATTTATTCTTGAGATAGGTATTCTGATTACATGGGTTTCCAAAAGCTATTGTCAATGATAGGGATAGCAGGTTCATGGGTGGATTCTAACATGAACTATTCATACTGGTAGGAACCGAGTTGACCCCAAGGACAAGTTACCACCCTCAAACTGATGGTCAAACTGAGATAGTGAATAATTGGTTGGAAGGTTATCTGAGTAATTATGTGTCAGGCTAGTAGAAAGCCTGGATAAAATGGCTACACTTAGGGGAGAGCTTCTACAACACCCCCTATCACATGTCGATTGGGATGAAATCCTTCTGAGCCCTGTACAAATATGATGCACCCACATTTGTGGATAAGATGTTAGAATACAGTCAGGCACGTAAGGCTAAGGATTGGATTTAGGAGAATCAGGATATTCTACGGATCCTGAAGGATAATTTGAAAACAACTCAAAACCAACAAAATATCTATGCAGACAGGCACAGGGTGGAATGTATCTTTGAAGTAGAAGACTTGGTACACCTACTCCTTTAGCCTTCTAGGAAATCATCGCTCAAAATGAAGGGGGAAGAAACATCAAAGCCTAGATTTTATGGACCCTACATATTCATGAGGTGTATAGGAGAGGTGGCATACGAGCTAGAGCTTCCAAAGGGATGAAAAATACACAACGTCTTCCGTGTCTCATGACTCAATAAGGAATTGGGGAAACATATTGTCATGTCTATGGAGTTACCACCCATGTATGAAGAAGGGAAATTGATTCTTGTTCTAGAGGAAATTTTGGAGGTAAAGGAGAGGAAGTTGAGGAATAGGACCATCAAAGAGTACCAGGTTAAATGGAAGAATCTTCTTATTGAGGATGCTACTTGGGAAGGAGAACAGGTGCTCCAACATCCTAGATTGAAATTTCTTGTGGACAAGCAATCTTGGGTGGGAGGAATTTAATGTCCCCATACGCTTAGGAGTCATCAGGGATAAATTATGCTATCCTAATAATTTCCCATGGGCTAAGGTGGACAATGACCAAGGGGACATGAATTGCCTAGGAAAAACTTTATAAATTTAAATTGGGAAAAATGGGGACACGGGTCCTAGGCTAACGAAAAGTCACTTTTAAATTATAAAAGTGAAGGAGCCACTAAAGTGACTTTAATAAAATAAAATAAATAAGTGAGTAGGAAAAGACTCAAGTGAATATTAGAAAGGGAAAATGATGAGTCTCTCCTCTTTCTTGCATTTTCTCATTTGAGAAAAAGATTTTGGAGAGCTCTTGAGAAGAGAAACTAGGGTTTTCTTTGGAAACCCTTAATTTATTGGTTTTGGTGTTGCAATGATAGACCCTAGCTAGATTGGGATAAAAATTACTTAGATTATGACATTGTGTTGCATTGCTAAGGAGAGAATCATTCTCAGGATCGATCTATTGGGTTTGGTGAAATTTTTTATTAGTGGTTCCTCAGTGATCCCTTGGTAAATAGATTACTGTGTTGTTGACTGCGTTTTGTTGGGGAGAGTGCATCATTTCCTTCTAGGTCGAATTCATGTAGTGAAGGGGAGAATTTATACAGTGGGGCACATTTCATCTTGAGGAAATGGGATGAAACACTCTTGGTTGGGAGAAATATCCATTATGAGGGTCGAAATTCTCATTCTTGGCTTGACTATCTTTATTTGGCTGATATTTCTATGTGGAGGGGCGAGTATATAGAAGACTGAATGAAGGAAGGGGACATGCATCACCCATGAACCATATCTTATTTACTGGGGTCAATTTTGTTTATGGAAATGTTGGAGTATATTAGTGGAACAATTTCTTAGCAGTTGTGTCATGTACCTCACTTCTGAACTAAATATCTTGGGCACATAATACCATATATCATTGTTCGATGCCTCCTTACTCTATAGATTGCAAATTCTGTGTAAGATGAAGCACATGGGAATTTCTATGTGGTTGAAAGGAGGGACAAATTCATGAGAAGAAGACTTACAACAATTATTTTTACATATATCATATTTATTTTAGTGCAGTTGTTATGAGGTCAGATCTGTATCAGTTATAGATTGTTGCAATATGCTTATTTCTCATTTTTATTTAGTAAATAAATGGACTAGATTTCCAATGCTTTTTGTTGTCATATATCTAGTATAGCAGTTGTGTTACTGTTATTTTATTGGAAAGGAAGAGAACTTGTATGCAAACTTCTTGAGTAAATATTACTTTGGGAACACACAAGATTGCATCTACAGTAGTTTGTGATTAAACCGTTTGATGAAATACCTCAGAGACAAAACATAAACAAAACTTATAAATTTTGGTGGGAATTTTGAGAAACTCCAAGAGGGGGTATTTTACACAATGGAAGTTATGAAGAGTGGAATTCAGACTGACTACATCCTTAAGGTAAAAAATTGGATACCAACCTAGCTATAACTTATAATTCGAAGATTTAAATAAATAGATTTGGGTACAAGAGGATATACTTACAAAATTCTTATGGATGGAGTTGCGTGGTTGTAAAGTTGGAGTTGTGTTGTTGTAACGTTGCAGTGGTGGATAAGAACGAGGATTAACACTCCCTCAAGAATGAGGGAGATGCATTTTGGTAGTGATGGAGAAGCAGAAGGAAGTGCATCAAGCCTGCGCAAAATTAAGGTAGTGAAAACCCATCTCTAAGCCCTCTTGAAGGTGTGTCTGTGGAGTTGTAGATGAATTTGTAGTTTTTAGTGATGTAGGAGGAGAACACCAGTGTATTTTTTGAAGCATGGTGGAAATTGAAAAGGAAAAAACCATTTCTTCTATTCCCTCTGCATAGAAGCCCTCGACTATACTGCAAAATTTTCATCACTGACAGGGATGACAGGAGGCAACAAAGTGTCATTTTATTTAAGTTCTTATTTAATGCATTGCAATAATTTACATATTGCATTTAATAAAAAATGAGTTCTCGTTAGATTATTACCAAATATCGAAGAAGAAGTTAAAAAAGAAATGCAGATAAATAGAAATAGGTATTTTAATTAATTGTGGAAATGGAAATTGTACAAAAAACTTTATATAAAATGGAGGTCAACAAGAAATTAATATAAGTCAAAGACCCAACTCATCACTATAGTCCCAACTATATAGTTCCTCTTCCCTCTGCAATGACTAATAAGATAAATATCAAAATTATTAGAATTATAAAAAATCTCAATGTTTGGAATTAATTATTTACCATTTTTTTCATTAATATTATTTTAACATGGAAAATCATTTCTAGAATTAGTTATTTATCAGTTTGTGATTGTCAGGAATGAGTTAATGATGAGTTTTTTTTTTAATTTTATTATTATTATTTTAATATAACAAACAGTTCTAAATTCTAATCAAAATACAGGATGCTAAAGTGATAATTTTTGCGTAAAATTACCAAGATAAAAATCTTTCACAAAGGGTTTGATCAATGACTAGAACTACCATATTTGATCAATGAATAGAAAAAAATTTAAAAATATATTACGTAATGTTAAAGTCGTCTACCATATTTTAAAAAATAAACTGTACATACAATTGGTATTTTTGAGTTTTATTTTATTTTTTATTTAATAATATATGTAATATCTCATTATCTTTCTAATTGTTTTTAACAAGAACTGGGAAAATTCATATTAAAAAGTGTGGATGCGTCCACTGTAGTAATAAAAAAGGGCCATGCTAATACAAATTTTGTGTCCATAGAGTTTCCAACTTCCCTAGCTATAACATTTCTTAAGAATACAATCTATAGAAAACTCTGTTTGTATATAACGTAAAAAAAAAAACATGACACTTGAATTTTACAAAATTAGCTACCTGGTTCCTTTTTGATCTTTGAGTGTCCATGCTTCTCCCAAAATGGGTATGTTGCATGTTTGTTGGGATTCAAAATTTGATTTACTGTGGCTGAAGTTAAATTCCTAGATGCTCCCTGGGTGCTTGTTGGGGTGTTGGGTTGCTGGTGTTTTCTTTCCATCTGTTCCATTTTATTTTGCATATTCTCCATATAACTGTGCTACTCCTCG
>WSFP011413995.1:0-24068 GCA_009831015.1 Picea engelmannii | reverse complement strand
TTGTCGATCTTCTTGATGTACTCACTGGAATAATACAAAGACTCATATGATATGTACTCCTCTTCCATAGAACCCTCAGGTTTTTCCCTTTGACGAATAAATCCTTTCAATTTATTCATGTACCTCTCTAAAAGAAACATCCAACAACAGGAGACCACCCTAACTAATTCAACCTCATATACTAGGTGAATTAGAAGATGAACCTGCAAGTCCATGAAACTCGACGGTAGTTCCTTCTCAATCATACAAACAATCTCAACTATCTCTTGACGCCACCGTGGAATGCTAGCCATATGAATATCCTTTGATGTGATCCAACATACAAATGCAAATAATTTAGATATGGCTCACCTTAGGTCATGGGGGAAGTCACGATTCACACACCCAAGCATGAGCATAGGATAATGACACTACAAAGTAAACACATAAAAAATTAATTATGTTTTATCCCATGGAATAAAAATAAATAATAAAATAATAAAATCATATTTTTGACATACGTCATACATTTAGAAGGTTCAAATGGTCATGTGATTTCAACCCCAACAAATGGTCTTGACACATGGTGAAGCAACGTCATAGGGAAGACCCATATAAAGAAGGAACCTTCACACCCAATATAACTTCCTTTGCCAACGAAAGATCTTATTTCTTCAAAATCCATGGGACATCACCTTCTTTGAAAGACCAAGAGGGACCAACGTCTCCTCTACTTTCTTCTCTTGGCCAATGTTTCTTTTTAGTTTTTGAATAAATAAGATCTCTACTCACAGCCAATTTGTCACTTTATTTTGATGATATGTTCCTCCATAAATAAGATGAAACATTTTTAAATATATGCACGAGATCTAGTAAGTGGGAAATCTTAAGATGCTCCCAATAGGGGAACTCATAAAATATAGATTTCCTTTTCATCCCAATGGGAAATTTCTCAACATAGGTGTCAAAGAATTCTAGATCATCGAACATAAGCTCCCCATTTGAATCGAACATTTATGTAATCTCCTTCTCCTTCTCTCTTTCATATGCTCTAATCCATTATGTTGGTGTAATTATTGCAAGCCTTTGGGTTTTTTTTGGTTTACCATTGAAAGCGGGTGTTGCTCAATAAGGGTGTTCTTCTGGGAGGAATAACCTCGAGAAGTTTTACACTGGCTTTTGTAGGTGGTTGGACCACCTAAGAAATTATTGTATACATTACACGTTAGCGTTTAATAATATAATGCCAATCACAATGAATTAAATATGAAAATAAATATTGTTACATATATAAACAAATCAATAAAAATGTTAATTACTAGAGAAAACACTTAAGCCTGGATAATCATTTATGGTGTAAGCACATATTCCATACAACATAAAACTCCTCTCTGTTGCGATGGGTCTTGATACATCGTATACATTTATCTCTTCCCATAATTCCTTTAATTCATATACCAATGGTTGTAGGTAGACATCTGTATTCTTCACTTGTCTTCTACCGGGGACTATAAGAGCCAACATAAGATGTTCATTCTTCACGAAAAACCATGGGGGGGTATTTTTATTGATCACTACTACAGGCCAAACATAATTGTTGGTGTTTTGGAGGGAATATGGGTTCACACCATCCATTTCTATGATGAGTCATAGAATTCGTACTTCATCCTTGAATTTTTCTGGCTATGTATTCTCTATATGCTTCATGGCTATTGAATCTGTTGGGATTCACATAACTCCTGACTCACTTCTGTGCAAGGCATGCCATCCCTGCAACATAGCTAATTATTTTCAATGAAAGAGCCTTTGAATCCTTGATATTATAGGCATGTTCCTCAATATATTATGAGGAGCACCATGCAATTTACCATTTTAATTTATTTTATGGTACCTGTCATGCCCACATTTCAGACATATCTCTTTTTCTGCATATTCTCCTCTATATAGAATACAATCATTCGGACATGCATGATATGATATATACTCAACATCGAACATTTTCAATGACTACTTTTCCTCTTCGTAGCTACCAGACAAAACATTATCATTAGGAAGAACCTTATCTTTCAATATCCTGCAGTTAGTGGGCAATAGAAATGAATAAGGTCATTTAATGTTTATAAAAGCAACCATTTCTAATGTTGATTGTGTGACAAGATTTCTCAAAATTAATATAAGGCACTTATTGGTCAATTTCCTAAATATTGTTGAGAAACATGCATTTGACATGCTAAATTTTGCTTTCATGTTGTACAGTAACATTTTTTTCCCAAGATGGGTATACTTTAACTGGGAACTAGGTCAAAAGAGAGGGGTGGTGGAAGAAGATTTTAGGATTTCGAAAATGGTATCACTGATATGAGCATCATACCCTATCTCATCGTTCTAGAATGCATCTAACAACATTGTCTCCATGGAAATCGTATCCCATAAGTAATTGTCCATACCAACCTATTTTTTATTGTCTCCATTGCCAACTTCTAAAGAACTACTATTGTTGTAGTCATTCTGAATTAGTGAATCTGGACGTAGTGGGAATTGAATATGTGGTTGATTCAACCATTCTTGGTATGCTTCCTCTCTGAGTTGTGCTCTCATTGCAGCCTTCTCTCAGGTTGACATTGTTGTGGGGGGAAACAAAAGATGGTATGTAGGTTTCTCATCATCAGAAGAATCCTAATTTCAAAAATATTGAACATTAGTACATCGATGATATTAGTAAGCACAATGCAATAATTTGTTTGTTCAAATTACATTATACCAAACAATTATTACCATCGTCGACCCAGGATTGAAGCTAGAATATGGAATGTCACAATTGGTAGGGTAAAGTGGCTATCCATTTTCATCTACCAACTTCTTGTGGTATGTTGCTCCAAATAAGAAATTTTGATGTTTTTGAACCGATACTGGAATATTTTCTTCATCTAAACTCGATTCTGAATTAGGATCCTGCAAATTTGGACACATTTCTATTTAGAACCTTGCAGGGAAGAGCTAGAAACTTCAGGAACCGCACTGACTATTGAAGTAAGTACTATTATTCCTCCTGTTGTTTCACAATCCTTAAGTAACCAGAGTAGTTAGAGTTACCAGAGCACTCAGAGCACTGTTACTAGCAGTACAGTACATACTTAGTCATGAAATCTAGGAAGATCTATGGCAGATGAGATGAGGTTACCCACCTTTAGAGGATATGGATCTGAAGATCCTGCTCATCATTGGTTTTTATGTGAAGCTGTATGGAGTATTAAGAATATCACTAACGAAACTATTATGAGAGCTCAATTCAGTAGTACCCTTAGAGATCGTGCACTGAGCTGGTACATGAAATTTGTTCAAGGAGCTGCACCTAAACCCCTGAATGTCATTAAGACTACGCTGATTGTCGAATTTAAGAAACCTAAGTGAGATTCCCAATGCATTACATAATTGAAATAAATCAAGAAGAGAGTAGATGAACCTATGTGGGAGTTTGATCAAAGATTTAAGACCTTGATAGGCCATTTGAGTTTTTAGATCCCAGACGAACAAAACAAGGAATGGGTCAGTGCTACCCTCCTGCCACACATCAAAGTTCCTCTGATGCAACAGAAGATTGCTTCGCAAGCTGAGGCACTGGAGATCGCCATGAAATTAGAATCAACCCCTATGGGAGAATCCATCTTAGGTATGAGTCAAATCTTGAGTCAACTGACTAGCTTATCTCTGCAGGTCGAAGATATGAAGAAAGACAAGGGAAAATATAAAAGAGAATACATCTGGTGTATCAAATGCAAATGAGAAGCCCATGATAAGGAAAACTATCCCTTATTTCATGAATACTTGTCCTCTGGAGCTCTGAGCCCTTTGAAACAAGTTACCCTACCCTAGTGTGAGGTATGTAGAAATTGACATCTCCCTGGTGAATGTTACTATTTGAAAAAATATGTCCAGAAACCCACAAATATGTATTGCACCTTCTGTAAATCGATAGGACATGATGATAGGGATTGTAGGGCTTACGACCTCATGCATTAAAGGTCGAGGGATATATACAAAATTCAAGGTGAAGTACAGAAAGAAGGAAGCACTGCGTAGTATAATTCCCTAGGAAGGGGAAACTTCAACCCTCATGGTGGATTCGAAGGAAGAGGAAGAGGAGGAGGTATGGGTCGAGGTCGAGGACAGATCATTTGTTACAATTGTGCACATCCAGGACACTTTGCAAGGGATTGTCAGAACCCTTGTACCACTTACATCTACTGCAACTCATTCGAACATGTTATTCAAGATTGTCCTGTGCAGCTAGCCAAACTTCAGGAGAGACGAGGACCTCAACAGAACCCACAAGTGCAACTTATATACGATGAACCTTGCGGAGAGGACCCTAGAGTCATTGTTATCACTAGAGGAGGCGATGTTACAAGAGAACACAGAGTGACCCAAGGAAAGAATACAGAATAATTAGGAGTCAAAAAAATGCAGTGAAGACACAAGAGTTTGATCTGAGGAAAGAAAAGAAAACATTCACAGAGGTAAGAAAAGAGTTTGGAAGAGATCATGATTCTTCATCAAAGGCACAACCAGAAGTGAGATAATGTGGAATTCCTTTGGCATTTGATCAGTCATCTTCACCTAGAGAAGGAAAAGAAGTAAGCAAGCTTATGGAATTCTTATGTACTTGCATTAACCTGTTTAAAGATGAAAAATCCATACAAGAACTACAAAATTTGATCAGGAAGTATGATATAGGAAGGGTAGACCCTTTGCTAAATAAAGAAATACATCAACTATCAAGAAAGAGAAGGACAAATAAGGAACTACATCTGAATGCTCAGATTGGATATTATGAAATAGATTATGTGGTCCTTGACTTGGGATCATAAGTCAATGTCATGACGAAGCAGACCTAGGCACTGATGGAAAAACATAAGTTGATCTATTCCTCTATTAGGCTTAGGATGGCTAATCAGAAGGAAGTAATCCCCTTTGGTAGGCTAGAAAATGTCCCTGTGGACATCGACGGGGTAAGGACGTTTGCAGATTTTGAAGTAAATTAGATAGTTGATGATAGTTATCCTTATCTTGCGCTGTTAGGAATTGATTGGGATTTCAATAACTCCACTATGGTTGATTTAAATAAAATAAGAATGACATTTGAAGGTGATTTCCTTAGGGTCATTGCACCTTTGGATCCTGATGAAGGTCAAAGATACACAGAACCCATCAGAGAAGAAGACCGTGCATATGAACTAAAAAACATATACAAATTGACAGCAAGACAACAAGATTACATTAATCCTACAATATATGGGAATTTAAGCTGGCGAAGTGACAACACATACTCATCAAATTTGGAAGAATATCTAGAGAACTAGGATAACAAGATGTACGAAGTTTATGCATGGAGATGTGCTAGATTAACCAGAGAATTTCTCTAGATCGGCACAGAAGTAAGTAATTTGCCCACATTTGATGGTTTGAATCATCTAGAAACATTTTTGTTGGAATTTGAAGAAGTAGTACCAGCACAATAGAGGTTGTTGGCACTGGATGAGGACCTGAAAGCATTACTAGCAAGATGGTGGGGCACACATAAGAGGAACATCACGGAGTGGGTGTAATGTTGCACTTTGATGACAGTGTGATTTTTAGACAACATCGAAGGATGAGAAGTTCGGTATATTGGTCAGAGCTTCCTGAAATACCATGTGCGAATTTGCGAGGAGGCCTGGAGCAACATTCCTCAAGAGAAGTGGGTGCATAAATTTATTAACACTCTGGACACAACCCCTATCAATTGGTACCTTCAAGCAGAACTGCACCTCATCACTACAGATTGGTACAGTATGACTCAGAATTTTGTAGCTACATTTCTATTTGAGAGTCAGTACCCAACAGTATATCAAGCATTATAGGCTATAAAACATAAATTATTTGAGGAGGAACCTAGCCTCCCCTTGGAACAAGAAGAGGATGAATGGACTGCACCTCTTCAGAAATTGCAAGGTTGTTACAATATCAATGTTGAAAAAGACGATGATCCTAGGAAGGTGAACATCGTCGAAACAGAAGGACAGAGAGAAACAGATGGACCAAGAGTTCATCTACCTTTCATTGGACAACCAATTAAAATCAAGAAATTCAATATTGGAACAGATAAAACATCAAAGCATGCAAATGTTGGAGATTACTGGGATGCTACCACTATTGACAAAATCACTGAGTTACTGCATGAATATCAAGACTTGTTTCCAAACAAGATCACTTATATGAAGGGAATTAAAGGGCCTATGGTAAAAATGAAGATCCCCCTAAAACTGGATGCAAGACTAGTCAAGCAGAGACCCTATAGATTGAATCTGAAGTATAAGGACAAAGTTAATATTGAGCTCGACAGAATGTTGGAAGCAGGAATCATAGAACCTGTTGAAGAGTCAGAGTGGATTAGCCCTATGGTGGTACAAGACAAGAAGACAGGAGAGATCATGATCTATGTAGATCCTAGGAAGCTAAATGATGTCTGTTTTCATGACCCATTCCCTACACCATTCACTGACGAAGTGTTAGACAATGTTGGAGGAAAAGAGGTTTACTCCATCGATGGATTTTCAGGATACCATCAGATCCGGATTGCCAAGGAAGATTGCCATAAGACCACCTTTGCCATAGAATGGGGATCCTACCAGTATATAGTGGGATGTCATTTGGATTGAAGAATGCACCAACCATCTTTTCCAGGGTGGTGGTTGAAGCGTTCAAGGAGTTTTTTACATAAATTTCTGGAAGACTACTTTGATGATTGGACTATTTTTAGATTATTGAAAAATCATCTTAAATGTTTAAGACTAATGTTGGATAAGTGCAGGCGGTGTCAAATTTCCTTAAACCTAAAGAAGTACATCTTCTTTTCACCCTTTGGAGTGTTGCTAGGCCATATTGTGTGTAAGTAGGGATTGCTGGTAGATCCATCTAAGATTTCCATTATAGTTGTTCTTCCCCCTCCTACTTCAGTCAAATAGTTGCGCACTGTGATGGGACATACTGGATACAACATGAAGTTCATTAAAGGCTATGCACTGATCACAACACCCATGGAGAAGATTTTGAAGAAAGATTGTCAGTTCCAATGGACAAAAGAATGCTAGTAGAGCTTTGACACACTGAAAAAGAAAATGGTTACTGCGCCTATTCTAGTTTTTACGGATTGTAATAAGGATTTTCATGTGCATGTCGATGCATCCTCTATTGCATTAGGAGCAGTTCTAGCACAACCTGGAGAAGGAGATATTGACCATACGCTAGCCTTTGCTAGCAGGAAGCTAACAACAGCTGAGATTAATTACACCATCACTGAGAGAGAAGGGTTAGCCATGGTGTATGCGCTGCAGAAGTTTCACCACTACTTGTTGGGAGGACACTTCAAAATGTTTATTGATCACTCCGCACTGAAATACCTAGTCAACAAGCCAATGTTGGGGAGAACAATATGTAGATGGTTGTTGTTATTCTAGGAATATGATTTTGAGATCGTGGTCAAGCCAAGAAGAATGAATAAGGTACCTTGTTGTATCATTTTCATCACCTAAATGAGAAAAAGAAGGACACTTAGAAGTCCAGTTGGGTTATCTAGAAAGGACAAAAATGAATGCAAGAGTTAGAAACATCAAGCATAAGAAATAAACAAACAACTAAGCTAATAACAATAAAAGAAACTAAACTAAAGTGCATAAGGGAAATAGAACAAAAATTAAACAACATTCATGCCACCAATGGATAGATTGTATTAGTGGGAAAACATCAAAGATAAAGGGATACTTATGCGTCCCCTCTTCCTCCAAGGGAGGGCTCTTGAACCCCTAATGATTGAGCTCTTCTTACAAATAGAAAACTAGAAGGAAATGGTGAAGAAATCCAAAGCTAATTTACTCAAGAGGTGATGTGAATAGCTCAATGAAATGATGCTTGTATGCTCTAATGAGGAAAGAGGTTCCTTATAGGAGAATATAGGTAGCATAAAAATACAAATAGATTCTTGGAAATATAGTGCACCCATGGCCTCTTTTTATCGAAAATATTTGAGGCATTATCCAACCAGTCTGTAGTGTGAACAAGGAGCCCTTTAGGGCACCTCTAGGTCTTTGACCAGCCCCCCACTCGGATTCAGTTCAGATTTGAGGGTCAAATCGACTTGGGATATGAACCAAAAGTGGGTGGGAGGTCGACCAAAATCATAAATGCGTCATTCTGAGGTGTGCACGGTTTTTTGCGTCCACAGTCGCACATCGGGCGCATGTGCACTTTTCTGGAATTTTTTACTGGTGCAAGTGCATGCGCTTCCTTTGTATACTAAGCGCATGTTGATTTTATAACCAGTTGTATAGTTTTGTGCCCTTTGTAAATGCATTTTTTGGGCCATGGATGAACTAATGGGTGTTTGGAGATGCTGGATTCCTGTAACCATTTGCAAAGGAAATTCCAGTGATAATAGATGCCCCCTGATGTTTGAGGTTAGGAGCATACGTATAGCCGAAATACATAAATGTTTCTTCTACTGAGAGTATATTTGTAAGAAAGAGTGTTGAGGGGAATTGCAAGAGCGACCCATTGGAGGGAGAGGGGGACTTGTAGGACCCAAACCTTTCACGAGGTGTGGAAAAATAAAACTGTGTACAAACGAGGTAGGCATGCCCCATACTTGTGTCCTGTAACTCAAAACTGTGGAAGACAATAACTGAAACTATGTGTTGGTGTAGATGAAGGCAGTGCCCTCCGGGGAATTTTGATAGCGAAAAAGGACTATTATGATGGTGAACAAACTCTGAAAATCAGTGATGACACCTGTAAGAAGTGTCGAGGATTCATCGGCATTGATGGCCCAACAAATTTTAGAGGTCTTCAACAATTATAAAAACAACTACAATAGTCGCAAAGTAAAACCCACCGCAACATGAGAAAGTGTTGAAGTCGAATGTCATGGGGGTAAACAACAAGAGAGATCAATGATGGTTCTGTCTATTTCGTTTGAGACTCCTCATTGTAAAGGTAATGAGATTCAAGATACTATCACCCGTCTAGAAACTGTGTCAATGTCGACAACAAGGGAGATGCGACTCCAAGAAGCAAAGGGCTTCATGAAATCCATTGGATAAGATCAGGAACTGATGAGGAACATGGACGAAGTCAAGAAGTGGGGAGACTCAAGACTGCTCTTGGTTGGGGATATGTGTGAAGTATGAGTGGCAACAACCGTGAAACTAAATCTAGTGTTAGGGGGACGACTAGATGTGGATTTAAATTGTGCCAGAGGTGTGACAAAGTGGACAAACTCAGAGATCGGAGGGACATGGACTGTGGGATACTCAGGGTTTTATGGACGATGTAAATAAGAGTAGAAGGTAAGGAATGCCCCAACCAAGGGTGACATGGGTTTCTTTTCCAGGGAAAGAAGGTCACCAAAGGTGACAACAAAAAGCTATGTAAATGATGGAAACAAAGGATTTTTACAATTACCAAATGAATAAAGAATAATTTGGGATGAGTGTATAGATATAGAAATGGGTGCCCAAGTGCAATATGGATTTCCCTGTGAGGGTGCAAGTTGCATGGAGAACAGGTGGAGGGTGGGGGGCCCATGGGTGGGTTTCTGTATGAGGTAAATGAATGGAGGACAATTTGCAGATGGGAAAATTGATTGTGGATGAAATGTAGGGTTGATGATACTGCAAAAGTGAAATCAAGTGTGAACCGTAATGAGATGATACGGGAGTCCATTTGGGAAAGCTAGAAAAATGAGGAGAAGGAGCATGTGGCTAATTCTCGAGAATGCAAAGACTATTGAGACTCCCAACCCTAAGGGATAAAAAACAGCATGAGTGTCAAAGTGTGAAAGGGGACTATAACTAGGACCACTCATGTAGGAGAGAGTGCTACCGATTGATAGTATAGAAATGCAGCAGAGGTGTGAGTACTGCAAAGTCGGATGGGGGGATCCTAGAGGCATATGTCGGAGGGTGTGACTGGGAGATGCAATTGATAGTCATAGGGAATGATTACATGGCAGTGTCAATGATATACCTGAAGGGGTAGCGTTGATGCATGATGAAAAAGTACCTGCACACATGAAAAGCGAATACCTGACATGAACAATATCTGAAGATAAAGAACATATAACAGTTATTCAATAATTTGTGAATATAAGTAGGCGTACTTGAGAAGGATGTGAGAAAAATGTGTCCTTCAAGGCCAAGGATGGATGGTGACCCGAGGGATGTGACTGTGTAGGGGGTGGGATCCTGATCCCGTGGCTAAAGACAGATCAGAAAAAGAACGAGCAGAGCTCCTGTAATTGATCTCGAAATTTTGGCAAAAGGGACTATATATAGCTGGAGGGCCCACAATGCCACCTCATTTGTACCTAATGTCTTAGTGATTTGACGAGATTTTTCAGAGAATATTTGGATATTTCGAGAGATCAAGCCAATCGATCCAGGACCAGTGAGCACCAGGTTAGTGGTCATATCCTCCTGAATAGTAATTAGGATTTCATTTTTTGGGCAGGGCTGTATGGATGGTCATATGGAATGATTTTGTGAGGGTGGGCCCCCCAGTGCACGGGCGATTGCATGATTCATGCGCATGAGTGCGTGGCTGTAATTAGGACAGCTATGCATGGGGGTGCCAGAATGGGGAAGACAGACGCACATTGGATGCGCTCCTGCTTGAAGCACAGTTGTGCGTGCATGTGCGACTGTATTCCTGGAAAGCTTGTACGCCCAGTGGGGGGTAAAATAAGGGGATTTTAGTAATGGCTTGGGGGATTGTCTCCCAAATTGGGATGTGGCCCTAGGGGAGGGTGAAATCAGGAATAAGTGGAGCTGGAGAGTTCTCAGGGGATTCCTGAGGGAGGATCTCTGTGACTAGTGGGACATCAGATAGTAAAGAAGCCTCTATGGGAGGAAGGGTATCTCCAGTTTTAGTTCCATTGGATGAGATGACACAGACTTGTGCTGAGGGGTGTATGAGTGGCGGTGCTCCATGGTATGTCTCTAGCAAGGATGGGTCTTTGAAAATTCTGGGGCCCATCTCGATGATTGGGTAGACATCGGGATTAGTGTGGACAAAAGGTAGGATATTATCGATGTTGGAGGAAGGGTTAGGCTCGTAATGTGAAACTTGATCTATGGTGATGATATTCTCATTATGGGGGAACATCATGGTTCGAAACACAGAAGAGGTGACTGCCTTCATAGAATACATGTAGCTACATCTGAACAAGTTGTTGTAATTGAGCAAAGCGTCGATAACTTCAATGTCAATGAGGATAGTCTTTCCCCTGAGTTCAACGGGGACATTTTGAAAGAGCCCTTCAGGAGAGGATGGTCATCCATCATAATCTCTCAGAGTGATGGCAGATGGTATGAGCTCAGGGGAGCCAAGTTTCTACCATACATTTTTAGACATGATGCATGTGGATGCACCTTCATCAATGATGTAGCGATGAACGGTGATGTTCCAGATTTTGACTAGTATTTGGAATGCTACCAGAGCGGGGAGAAGGGCTTCCCCACTATCGTGATCGAACATGATGAGTCTAGTATCAACAAGGTCGAATGCCCCTAGGGTGGAAATTAATGAATTTCATTGAGTGGGACAGGTTTGAAGGACTTCTAAAATTGACATGGAAGTAGGAGATTGTGCCAATTCATCGACCAGACTATAATTGTGTGTTGCCCTAGCCTAAGGGTTGTTGAGATTTTGTCGTAATGGGATGCGAGGAATACAAAGAGGTGTTTCAGTATTAGGGTGTGGAATCATCAAAGGTGGTCCATTTGTAGCTGGAACTACTTCTGAGGTAGCATGAGTAGATTCAGGGTATCCGTTGTATTGACGACTGCGCATTTGTAAAAGGATTTCTTCCTCACTAGTGAGGAGGATAGTGTGATCCGTCGAATGGCTAGGATTTGGATATTGTCCCATATGTGGTGGGGCAGGGTGCATATCCTGTTGGGTATTCACCACCCCTTGGTGTGGAATGGGGTTTTGCAACATGGTTGGGGATGGTTGTTTCTTATATTGTTGTGGGGCCTAATGAGGGGCAGGCAGTGCTAGGGGACGTGGTCCAATTACGAAGTCTTTCATCTGTTTAAAGTCAGCAATTTGGGGGAAATGGTGAGTATAATGGCCATACTCGCCGCAAAGGGCACAATGGAAGTTTTTCCAGAGATTGTTGTTATTATTCCCTTGGCATTTGTTGTTATTTTCCCCTTGGGGGTTCTGGCTCCCCTGATTCTCATTTCCCCCGGCAGATTGGTTCTATTGGGGGTGATTCCCTCCTGGTCCTGGATTATTATTGTTTCAGTTTTTTCCTTTCTTTTTGGCATTATTCGACTGATGGGTCAGATTTTCCGTATTCAGTTGTTCAAAATTTTGATATTGTTGAATGGGAGAGGGCTGAACAAAGTTAACCCCAGTGTGTGGGTGTCCTTGTGGTGGAGCCATGGGATGTGGAGGGTCAGGAAATGGAAAGCATGGATTATTTTGTGGCAATGATCTGTATGGTACATAGGAAGGCGTAGCGCTTTCACTAGTGTTTAGGGTGTAAGCTGAGGTAGAGGGGGTACCAGAACTTAGTTGGAAAGTCAGGCACATTATGGGTGCTGACGGGGGTCCACTTATCGGTGGAGGGAGGGAAATGGGGTATGGATGTTGATAAGGGGGAGGAGGATAATAAGGGGGTCCTCCATATATCATCAGATATTGAGGTGCACTATACATAGGTGGTTGTTGGGGGTGTGGATTGTGGTGTGTTATGGTACCAATCAATCCATCCACTGAGTGAGACATCCCAGGTTTGTCCTGGCCGAATGGGACGAGTCTCGGGACATCAGGTAGTACTGTGTATAAGTATCCTGACTATGCATATATGAGGTCGTATTGTTGAGCATTGCTGGTGGATTCTTCTTTGGATTGGGGGAAGGTGGGATCCACATATTTGGTGAGGAGAGAGACAAGCGATCTGAGAAACCAATCAAGGAATTGTTGCTTGGTGGCTTTTGCTTTGCATAAACTACGTCTTCGACACAATTCGTGAATGTGGTCAACAATATGTGTGATTGAGGTTTGTTTAAACTCGGAGAGTAGTTCAAGATCATTGTCGTGGTGGATTGGTAATTGAAATAAGGTAAAAAATGCTTTGTCCAAAGATTCAAAAGTCGCATGGGACCCTGATTTTTCATCCACATACCACTTGGATGATGGGCCAGTGTGGGTGCATTGAAATAACCTTAATCGGACAGAATTGTCATTGATGTTGTTTGAAGAACACCATAAGTGAAAGGTCATGACATGGTTGGCAGGGTCGTCTCCTGCCTTTCCTTCAAACTTGGGGATTTCTGAAAGTAGTTTTGATGGCGTCCACCCAGGCACCTACCTCAGCAGGTCCCGCGCCTGACCTCCCGGTCTTAAGGATCGTTCTAAATTACCCTCGAGCTAGAGTGGCTCCTTTGATTCTCCCATGGAATCCTTATTAAGATTTGACCCACAAGTCTGTCCTGCTCTTTACATCCCTTAGGCTTGAGTGCTTCTCCATTCTCAATAGAAAATAACAATCAGGTTTGGGGGTTTTCCAATCCCCGATCTCACCAACACTTGCTTCCTCGAATCCCTGATCTCCGATATCCCGATGCGCTTCCTTTTTTCTTCAGCCCCCCCTGGCTATGCTCCCAGTCCACACGACCCTGCCTTATATGACCACAATCCTATCTCTTATCAGGATTCGGGGTTTCGAGTGTCAGTATGTATTGGGCCTCTTGTCCATGAGATCCCCGATTTCCCGACTCTTGATTTCTCGACAATTGAATTTTCCTTTTGGGGAATTTTCTGAAGGCTTCGATCTTGGTCACGTGTCCTCAAGGATGGACGGTCCTCGCTGCTCCTCGCTATTTCATGATTCACGATTTCAAATGCTCTGATTTCCTTGTCTTCAGGATTCTTGAAACGTCGAATCCCGATATGTCGATTTGTCTTCCCTGTCGGGATTTCCCCCCCCCGATAGCCTCAATTGTCGCCACGCGTCCTCTAGAGATGAACGAACCTGATTTTCTCTCAGGGTATCTGCGACTTCAAATTCTCGATGCCTCGTTCTGACGAGATGACGTCAGTTGGGTCCCACACAGAGCTCTCCTTTTTTTTTCGAAAAATCGGACTTCGCGATTCTGAAATGAAAGTCCCCCTTGTCTCTAGGACTCACGAAATGTCGATCCCCGACTTCCTTTAGATTTCTAACACACGTCCCCAGTGGATGGAAAGTTCAGATTGACCCTCGGGTTTTCGCCGACTGCAAAACCGAAAACACTTACCTATGTGAGTCCCGATGATCGAAATGTCGATGGGCTCCCGATCTCGTCCACGTGTCCCAACTGATGGATGGCTCGGATCGTTTACGGGGTTTCCAACGTGGATTTTCTCGATCTGTTGCTCACAGAACTCCCAATTTTCCGAGTCCCGAAACTCCAATGGAGTCTTCCCCTTCGGGACTTTTCCCGAGATCTTAGATATTCGCCACGTGTCCCCTTAAGATGGACAGTCCTGATTCAACCTCGGGATTTCGAGACTTCTGGTGCACCGATGACACAAGTTCCTTGTCAACTTAAAACCCTGGTCACCGAAATGCCGTCGACTCTTGATGATTGCCACCTATTTCCTCAGGATGAACGACTCAGATTGATTCTGGGACTTTCACTATGAAAATTCCCGATCACTCATCCTCGTGATTCCCGATTTCACGAATGCCGAAATTATGATGGACACGCCTCTCGTCGGAACTTTCTTCCTCCCGTTCACGAAGCTTAAACTCTGTGCAACTCCTGGTCAATCCAATGGCTGACAGGTATCTATGTGCAGATTTTTCGGTCCACAATCTCCTGAGCTTGAACTCCGGATGCAACTGTAACCTCCTCACTTCTATGGAAGATCTGACAGCTGGTGGGGTTTCGCTAATCCTCCCCATAGATTCCTGACCGTCGATTTCTTCCCTTTGATGATTTCTATGAAAGAAAACCAAGAACTCTTCCCTGGACTTGTCCACTTGTACTACAAACTTCTAATGTCCCTCAATGTTTTCAAAGTCCTTACTCCTCCAGAGCTTCTCACAACTTCGAGCCTCAAAGAGGTTCCTTGCACGCACTCCTTACAGCAACCTTCAGATACTTTCAAATATCTGAGAACCCTTCGACTCTGCGCACACCTGCAGCAGCAGTGTTTCAATATTTTTCTCAGGTTCGCAACCCTGAGACCTCAGTCGGCCTGCGCACTCCTTGCACGGCTCCTATGCTCAAATTCACTCTAGGTGAGAGAGAACAAGAGTTAAACTATTTGATCCCTTCGTCAATGCACTCCTTGCGGACGACTTCAACTACACTCCTCGCAGGAATCTCTTGCTCAGATAGAGAAACAATTGAAACTCATTCCTCTTACTCTTCCTCTCTCAGATTTCAAACACTCAACAAGAAATCATTCATACATAGCATAAAATCAATTGCACGAGAGAAAGAATAAACCATTCATGAATGTAACATTCAAATATGCATACACAGAGAATAAGTAAAACACCGTGAGTCTGAATCACAACTTTCTTTATATAAATTCAGAATTTTTGTACATGGAGTCTGCTACACAGCTCTCTGCTTTTCTTCTTCCTCTACAGTCATGCTAATGTTACAATACACAATGAGGGTGTCTGTATCCCATTTCCCTCTTTCTTTCTAAAACTTTCTAATCTAATATTCAATTCTACCTACCTATTTCATCTCAACGTAAATGCCTCTATCTACTTCAGACGAGCGCGGGCCGCTCAAGGTCTGATTACAATATAAAAGTATGCCTCTCTTTACTATCACATTTAAGGTTGGCGCATTATCTTCGAGACAAATTCAAAATTTGTGCTGGGCTTGTCCAGCTGTCCTTCACTTCCGCGTTGGCTCTCTTGATGTGGGCGATGCTCCTGCATCATACTCCCTCGCTTGAAAATCTTCATGGGATCCTGTCCATGAGCTCGCAGATGGTTCATCCATGCCTCTGTATCTCTTCTTCATTCTCCCAGCTGGCATCTTCAACTAGATGTCCCTTTCTCTTGACCAAATATTCGAAGTATTCTTTCCTTCTGGTCTTCTTGCCAATTCTTTTGTCTAGTATGCTTTCCATTTGTGGCTTCTCTGCCACTGGCATTTTCTTTTGCCAATGAACCTCTGACTATTCACCATTTCTTCCTACTTCCTCAGCTTTGTATGGGTATAAATCTGAGACATTAAATATCGGAGAAATTCCGATCCCATCGGGTAATTCAATCTCATAAGCATTTTCTCCAATTTTCTTCAAGACCCTACATGGCTCGATTTTCTTCATCTTCAACTTATTATACGTTCCTCTTGGGAACCTTTCCTTTCTCAGATGTGCCAAAATCAAGTCACCAACTTCGAATTGAAGTTGTCTTCTGTGTTGATCTGCTCTCCGCTTATACTCCTGACTTGAATTCTGCAATCTCTCCTTCACCTGACTGTGAAGTTCCTTCATCCCCTCTGCAAATTCTTCTGCACTAGCACTTCTAGTTGCAGTCTGTTCTGAATCCCTCAACTCAGAAATTCCTCTCTGCTGCATGCCATAAACAATCTGAAATGGAATCTGTCCTGTACTTCTGTTCACTGAGTCGTTATACGCAAACTCTGCCTGCGGCAATATATTGTCCCAGCTGTTGTGGTGCTCTGTCACCAAGATTCTCAGCAAATCTCCCAGACTTCTGTTTACCACTTCTGTATGTCCATCCGTCTAAGGATGATAAGCCGAACTAAATAACAAGTTAGTTCCCAGCTTCTTCTATAAGGTTCTCCAGAAATTCCCTATGAACTTTGTATCTCTGTCCGAAACTATGCTCCTTGGCAAGCCGTGAAGTCGAATGACTTCTTTGAAAAACAGGTTCTCGATGTGAGTCGCGTCACTGGTTTTCTAACATGGGATAAAGTGTGCCATCTTGGAAAATCTATCCACCACCACAAATATTGAATTAGATCCTCTTTGCATCCTTGGCAACCCCAATATGAAATCCATGCTAATTTCATCCCACGGCTTCTCAGGTATGTGTAATGGTTGATAAAAACCTACATTCTTCTTCCTTTCCTTTGAATGCTGGCAAATTCTACATCTATCTACAAATCTCTTGACCTATGATCGCATCCCTGGCCAAAATTATGATTCTCTCAGCTTTGCGATTGTTTTTTCATGACCAAAGTGTCCAGCCAATCCTCCACTGTGTTTCTCCTTCAGCAGATTCTCCCTCATGGAGCAATTCGGAATACATAGCTGATTGCCCTTAAACAACAATCCTTCCTGGATCATTTATTCGACCCATTTGCTGCTATCTCTGAGAATTGGATTCTCAGCTGCTTCATACACTTTCTTAAAGTCTGGGTCATCTGCGTACATGTCCCTGAGATCATCAAAACCCAATGTTTTCACTTTGAACTACTGCAACAACAAACACTTCCTGCTCAAAGCATCAACAACTTTGTTAGCAGTACCAGAAATGTGTTTAATTACAAAAGTGAAATTCTGCATATATTCAACCCATTTGACGTGTCTCTGATTCAACTTCTCCTGTTGAGTCACAAACTGCAGTGCATGGTTGTCACTGTATAGAATAAATTCTTTCGGAATTAAATAATGCCTCCACTTATTCAATGTCTGTATGATGGCATAAAACTCCTTATCATATGTGGAATACTTCACCTTTGCTTCATTCAGCTTCTCACTAAAGTACGCTATCGTCCTGTCTTCCTGACTCAAGACCACCCCGATTTCAAACCTGCTTGCATCGCATTTCACTTGAAATGTTTTTCGGAAATCCAATAACACCAGAACAGGTTGTTCCGCGATCTTCCTCTTCAACAAATTGAAACTCTTTTCAGCTTCTTCTGTCCAGTTAAAAGATTTATGTATTTTCTTCACTGTATCCATCATCGCTGTGCTGATTCCACTGAAATTCCTAATGAACTTTCGGTAGAAACTAGCCAACCCATGAAAAATTCTCACCTCAAATATGTTCCTCATCGATGCCCGATTTTTTATTACCTCCACCTTATCTGGATCCATCCTCAACTCATCTACAGAAATAACAAATCCCAAGTAAATGAGCTCTGTCTTCATGAATGAGGATTTCTTCATGTTTATCAACAGTTTCTCCTGCTGCAATCTTTTCCTCACTGTAGCCAAATGCTTCAGATGATCGTCCCTTGTTTTACTAAAAATCAGTATGTCATCCAGATATACAATGACAAATTTCCCGATGAACTCCTTCAGGACTTCGTTCATCAACCTCATGAAGGTACTTGGCGCATTTGTTAAGCCAAACAACATAACAAGCCATTCATACAACCCTTCGTTTGTTTTGAAAGTTGTCGTCCACTCATCACCCTCTCTCATGCAAATCTGGTGATATCCATTTTTGAAATCAATCTTTGAAAAATACTTTGCTCCACTCAAGCAATCCATCAGATCATCCATCCTCGGCAATGGAAATCTATACCTGATGGTTATCTTGTTAATGTCTCTTGAATCAGTGCACATCCTCCAGCCTCCGTCTTTCTTCGGACTGAGTACTGTTGGAACAACACACAGACTCAAGCTCTCCCTGACCAAACCTTTGTCCAACAACTCCTGGACTTTCCTCTTAACCTCTTCATTTTCTTGCGGCATCAATCTGTACGCGGATTTATTTGGCAAACTAGCTCCTGTTATGAGATCAATGTGATGACTCACACTTCTGATCGGTGGCAACGAACGAGGTAATTCGTCCACTACAATGTCAGTGTACTCTTCCAACAGTCCCTGAATTTCTTCTGGTAAATCATCCACTCTTGTGTTAGTCAGAACAATCTTCGACTTTCTGACTACAATGAACTGTGGATCCTCCTTCTTATTTATCTCTGTAAGAAGTTCCTTCCCACTCATGAGAAGTACTGTGTTGCTTAATTCTGGCTCACTTCCTTATCCTTGATTGGAAGAAACATGTGTGTCCTCCCATTCTTCTCCAGGGTGTATGTGTTCATTCTTCCATCATGAATCACATTTCTATCATATTGCCATGGTCTCCCCAACAATAGATGACAAACATCCATAGGAATGACATCACATAAAATCTCATCATTATACCCACCTATTTTAAACTCAACTAAACATTGTTTAGTGACATTTACCTGATGTCCCTTTTGTAGCCATGAAACTTTATATGGACTCGGATGTTCAATCGTTTCCAGCTCCATCTTTTCTACCATCTCTATAGAAACGAGATTATCCATGCTACCATTGTCTACTATGACCTTGCATACCCAGTCCTTGGTTTTGCAAGCAATCTTAAAAAGTCTATTCCTTTGGACTGAACTCTCCACCTCTTTCTCAGGTGTCAAAAGGACTTTTCGCATCATCAGCAATCTTCCGCCTTTAGCATCTTCTGCTTCCACATCCCGCCTCTGTGCTTCGGTGATGTGAGTCTCTCCACCCTCTTTCTTTTTATCTGGACATTCATAAGAATTGTGTCCATTCTTTCCACACGTGAAGCATGTGATTACTCCACCTCTTCCTCTTCCTCCTCCTCTAGTACGAGGAAAAGTGTTATTGTTAGCATAATCTCCTCTCTGCTCAGTATGTTGCCTTCTCTGTTCAGCATATTGTTGCCCTCACTGTGAGGTTCCACCTCTCTCTATCTGTGTCTAAGGTTTCTTCCAGTCCTCCTTGGGCTTCTGATATCTATCATGGGCAACTAGTTTGCCTCTGGGCTGACTTCTGCCTCAGCTCCTCTGACTCTGCTTTCGACTCTGTTTCTCTTCTGCTCTCAGAGCCATCTGATAAGCATCTTCCACCGTCCGGATGGTTACCATGCTCATCTCATCCTGAATCTCATATCTCAAGCCATTCATATACCTGGCTACTTTTTCATCATTGCTTTCACGATGACCTGCCCTGATATTCAACCTGTAAAATTCCTCAGTATATTCCTTCACTGACATTAGCTTCTATCTCAGGTTCTACATTCTCCTGAATAGAGTAATCTGGTAATCCCTGGGGATGAATTTTTCCTTCATCTTTGCAATCATCCTATCCCAGCTCATAATTTTCTACTTGCCTTGGCAACGCCTATCCGCTTGTAGTTCATCCCACCACAATGCGTCATGTCCTTTTAATCTCATGACAACATGCTTGACCTTCTTGTCTTCTTCGACATCTTCATATTCAAAGTAGGTGTCTAGAGCTCTAATCCAGTCTAGAAGCTCTTCTACATCCAGATTTCCCTCATAAACTGGGATGTCCATCTTCTCCTTTGCACCCATTCTTGCAACAGCTTTAAGTAAGCACTCATTTGCTGCATCTTCTGCTATGATTTTTTCTTCTCCACAGCCAGCATCATCTTCATTTTCAGACTCACTGATATCTCCTACATTAGCTATGTGTTTCTGTCTTATCTCCATGTCCACAAGTCTGGCGTGTATGTTATGCAGATCTCTTTCTACTTCTGGATTCTGCACTTGCCTACCCCTTCCTCTGGACATCTCCCTTTCCTCTTCTGGATCGGGTGATTGTCTATCTCTTCTCCTCGGTGGCATGATGAATTCTCCTTTTCCCTGCTATAGAAAGCAAAGAAACTTTTTTGTACTCTGATACCACTTGATGGCGTCCACCTAGGCACCTACATCAGCAGGTCCCGCGCCTGACCTCCTGGTCTTAAGCATCATTCTAAATTACCCTCGAGCCGGAGTGGCTCCTTTGATTCTCCCCTGGAATCCTTATTAAGATTTGACCCACAGGTCTATCCTACTCGTTACAGCCCTTAGGCTTGAGCACTTCTCCGTTCTCAATAGAAAATAACAATCGGGTTTCGGGGTTTTCCAATCCCCGATGTCACCAACACTTGCTTCCTCGAATCCCCGATCTCCGATATCCCAATGCACTTCCTTTTTTCTTCAGCCCCTCTTGGCTATGCTCCCAGTCCACACAACCCTGCCTTATATGACCACAATCCTATCTCTTATCGGGATTCAGGGTTTCGAGTGTCAGTATGTATTGGGCCTCTTATCCACGGGATCCCCAATTTCCCGACTCTCGATTTCCCGACAATTGACTTTTCCTTTCGGGGAATTTTCCAAAGGCTTTGATCTTGGTCACGCGTCCTCAAGGATGGACGGTCCTCGCTGCTCCTCTCTATTTCACGATTCACAATTTCAAATGCTCTGGTTGCCTTGTCTTCAGGATTCACGAAACGTTGAATCCCGATATGCTGATTTCGCTTCCCTGTCGGGATTTCCCCCCCCGATAGCCTCGATTGTCGCCACGCGTCCTCTAGATATGAACAGCCCTGATTTTCTCTCAAGGTCTCTGCGACTTCAAATTCCCAATGCCTCGTTCTGACGAGATGACGTCAGTTGGGTCCCACACGGAGCTCTCCTTTTTTTTTCGGAAAATTGGACTTCGCGATTCTGAAATGCAAGTCCCCCTTCTCTCTAGGACTCACAAAATTCCGATCCTAGACTTCCTTTAGATTTCTGACACACGTCCCCAGTGGATGGATGGTTCAGATTGACCCTCAGGTTTTCGCCAACTGCAAAACCGAAAACACTTACCTATGTGAGTCCCAATGATCGAAATGTCAATGGGCTCCCGATCTCGTCCACATGTCCCAACTGATGGATGGCTCGGATCATTTATGGGGTTTCCAACGTGGACTTTCCCGATCTCTTGCTCACAGAACTCCCGATTTTTCGAGTCCCGAAACTCCGATGGAGTCTTCCCCTTCGAGACTTTTCCCGAGATCTTATATCTTCGCCACATGTCCCCTTAAGATGGATGGTACTGATTCAACCTCGAGATTTCGAGACTTTCGGTGCCCCGATGACACAAGTTCCTTGTCAACTTAAAACCCCGGTCGCCAAAATGTCGACGACTCTTGATGATTGCCACTTGTTTCCTCAGGATGAATGGCTCAGATTGATTCCGAGACTTTCACTATGAAAATTCCCGACCACTCATCCTCGTGATTCCCGATTTCGCGAATGCCAAAATTCTGATGGCCACGCCTCTCATCGGAACTTTCTTCCTCCCGTTCATGAAGCTTAAACTCTGTGCAACTCCCGATCAATCCAACGGCTGACGAGTATCTATGTGTAGATCCGGCGGTCCACAATATCCTGAGCTTGAACTCTGGATGCAACTGTAACCTCCTCGCTTCTCTGGTAGATCTAATGGTTGGCAGGGTTTTGCTAATCCTCCCCACAGATTCCTGACCGTCGATTTCTTCCCTTTGATGATTTCTATGAAAGAAAACCAAGAACTCTTCCCTGGACTTGTCCGCTTGTACTACAAACTTCTAATGTCCCTCAATGTTTTCAAAGGCCTTACTCCTCCAGAGCTTCTCACAATTTTGAGCCTCAAAGAGGGTCCTTGCATGCACTCCTTACGGCAACCTTCAAATACTTTCAAATATCTGAGAACCCTTCGACTCTGCACACACTTGCAACAACAGTCTTTCGATATTTTGCTCAGGTTCACAACCCTGAGACCTCACTCGGCCTGCGCACTCCTTGCACGGCTCCTGTGCTCAAATGCACTCTAGGTGAACGAGAACAAGAGATAAACTATCTGAGCCCTTCGTCAACCCACTCCTTGCGGATGAATTCAACTGCACTCCTCACAGGAATCTCTTGCTCAGATAGAGAAACAATTGAAACTCATTCCTCTTACTCTTCCTCTCTCAGATTTCAAACACTCAACAAGAAATCATTCATACATAGCATAAAATCAATTGCATGACAGAAAGAATAAACCATTCATGAACGTAACATTCAAAGTTGCATACACAGAGAATAAGTAAAACACCGTGAGTCTGAATCACAGCTTTCTTTATGTAAATTCAGAATTTTTGTACATGGAGTCTGCTACACAGCTCTCTGCTTTTCTTCTTCCTCTGCAGTCATGCTAATGTTACAATACACAATGAGGGTGTCTATATCCTATTTCCCTCTTTCTTTCTAAAACTGTCTAATCTAATATTCAATTCTACCTACCTATTTCATCTCAACGTAAATGCCTCTATCTACTTCAGACGAGAGCAGGACGCTCAAGGTCTGATTACAATATAAAAGTACGCCTCTCTTTACTATCACATTTAAGGTTGGTGCATTATCTTCGAGACAAATTCAAAATTTGTGCTGGGCTTGTCCAACTGTCCTTCACTTCTGTGCTGGCTCACTTGATGTGGGTAATGCTCTTGCATCAAGTTTGGTGGTCATTGCAGGCCATGTGGGGTCTTGCAATATAGGATCATTTGTTAGCTTACTCAGATCCAGGATGTTGAGAGAAGCCAAGTATGGCATCTGGAGTGGTAATGGACGGTTAGTTCCAGCCATGGTGGGAGTGGTGTGTGTACCTAACCCATGAGGGGGGTTAGGTGGAGTTCTACTTCCTCCTTGGGAAGAATCCCCCCTCGGCTTCCATGTAAATGAGAGTGAGTGGATGGTTAGCCTTGGGAAGTGGACCCAATTAAAGTGGAACCAAGAAAAGTTGATCCCAAGATAGTAGCACTCACAGGGGTGTGAGAAGGAGGAGCCAATGAGTTGGTAAGATTAGGAAATCTCCATAGGATAGGAGGGAGATTTAGCAAGTGTCTAGAATGAAGGGGATTCTTTGGGAACCCTATGATGTCCTACTAGAAAAGTGGATGTGTGAAAATGGTGATGAGAGCAATAAATGAACAAGAGTCTTTTTTATAACTTGGAACTTTAGAATATATCTCACAATCGCATTATAATCACAAGAGTATCATACATAAATTAATTGATAAAGAAGCATACATGTGGGTAGGTAGAACTTGTTCGCATGGGAGAACAAATAAAACAAATGCTCGTGTCCTACAAGACATAACATCCTTCCTCTCAAATAGCACTGGACCTTCAAATAGCACTCAATAGTGGGGTCTGAAGACACCAAAAGAGAAACTAGTGAAGGATGAAATAATCAGTTATAATGAGGGGTAGAGGGGGCATATCCCGAAAGAGCTGGTGATATTT
>ML861578.1:0-24068 GCA_009831015.1 Picea engelmannii | reverse complement strand
TAATTTTGTTGAGGGTTAAAAAATCAGGGCACATGCGCCATGTACCTTTTTTATTGAGTACCATGGTGATGAGAGAATAATAAGGGTTGGTACTAGGACGGATGACACTCGCCACTTGAAATTATCGAACAATTTTCTCAATTTCATTTTTTTGAGCAAACAAATGACGATAAGGGTGAACATCGAGATGAAGACTACTAGGGACTAGTGGGATGGAATGATCATGGGTACCAAGGGAAGGGGGAAGCCCTTGGGGAGTGTCAAAAATAGATTGGTGCTTGTAGAGGAGAAATTGGAGGTTGGTATGAATAGTGGGTGAGGGGATCTCAACTACTTGAATGGCATGGAATTGGGAAATAATGCTAGAATTACCTTTCTTGAGGAGTTTCTCCATGCGGTGTGAACTGATAAACACGAGAGATCCTACAATGATGCCTTGGAAGTGGTATTATTATCCATCGTGTTGGAACCACATGCCTAGTTCTTTGAAGTCCATGGTGATGTGGCCTAGTGTGTGTAACCATTCAACACATAGAACAATTTCAAAACCACCCATGGTAATAGAAAACTTGTGGGATTTCAGGTGATAATGACCAATTTGTAGGTGCACATTTTCACAACAACCCCCACATTTCATGGAATCACCATTAGCAATCATGATTTGAAAATTATTGAATTCCTAGATATAACACAAGGTCTCTTAAGCAATGCAACGATGAATAAAATTATGGGTGTTTCCACTGTTGATGAGGATAATGGATTTATGATTCTTGATATACTCAATTAACTTAAGGGTTTATGGAGTAGAGATATTAGTGAGAGAATTTAGAGAGATAAGCGATTAAACTTGTGGTGGATCATAGAGTGGGATAGGATCATCAACTTGGGATAGTGATTAATAAGGGGAAGCATCTCCATCCTCTTCATAAACATCCTTAAAAATGATCATAAAAATATTTTGCTCCTTACACTTATGCCCCAAAAAAGTTTTTCATCACAATTATAGAAAAGACCCTTAATTTGGCATTCATCCATTTTCTCCTTAGTCAATTTATGTATCTTGTTGAGGAGGGGAAGGAGGGGCGGGATTTGTGGGTCAAGAGCGAGGAATAAAGGAGGAATTTTGGATTTGGGTAGAGAATACATGTTGTGATTCCTTGGCGTGATGATTAGTGACAAGCTAGGTCGAGAAATGAGCCATTAGGACATGAGCTTAGATGTCATCCTTAAGGCCACTAATAAATCATTTATGGAAAAATGTGTATGGCATGTCTTCAATTCAAAAATCCAATTACTCAAAAGAAGTGATATATTTATCCATTGTACAAGATTGTTTTAGATTAAACAAATGACCCAAATGATGTGTGTCAGTGTCAAATCACTCATAAATGTCTGCAATTAAATGGGTCCAAGAAATATACCCTGTGTGTGAATTTTTACACCATTTCAACCATTTTCTAGCATTCAGGATCCAAATAAAGGACACATATATGAAGTTTGGTCAAGTCATGAGTAATGCCATGCAAGGAGAAATATTGTTCCATTTGAGTGACCCAACATGTGGGATCCAAACCATCAAATTTATTCACCTAAAATTTGGGAAGATGTGGTTCACAAGAATGAAAGGCCATGGAATGGAAGGAGTAAAATCCCTCATGGTGTGAAGGTTGTTCAGAGGAAGAAGGGCCTCGATATTGACTAATCGTGGTTGTCAATTTTTTCAAATTTTCATAGAGGGTTTCAAATTTGGAATTGAGGGTAGAAATATTGAAAGTGATTTCCTTGAGTTCATTCTTAGTGTGGTTATGGTCATTTCCCAAGGCGGTGATGCGGTTGTCAAAATCTTGGTTTCACATTTGGACCATTGGGGAGATAAGAAGGCAATAATTGGTCCACAAAAAAGGGTTTATGAGTGAGGGGTACCACCATGATCAGTGTGAAGAGATGAATCCAATGGAGTAGGTACCAAATAAGGTTTCAAGGAGGTGGGTGGGTCCATGGAAAAAAAGGGCTTATAAGTGAGGGGCATTACTACCCTAAAATTAGAAGTCAATATTGGAGCTAGGGTATCCCTAACAAATGGCTAAAGGAGGAATGGAGAAATACATTACTTTCTATTCATAAGTATATTACGTGTGAATATTTCTTGACAAAAAAAGTTATCCTCGTTTGGATTTGCAGAACATAGTATGACAACGCAAAAAACATCCCCTGCAAACAAAGTTAGGCTTTCAAAGGAAACATGTAGTACACCGAGAGATACTAGAGAATTGCAAGAAGGGTTTTCACCAGTGAGTAAACAAACTAGATCTAGTAAAAGAAAACTCACTTTCTTGCAGGAGAAACCAATAAAATGAAAACTAAGGTCATCCACTAGAGAGAAGAATATTGAAGGATGTGACAGAGTTTGTACTAGGAAAAGAGCTAGGGAAATGATACAAAATTCTCCGCTAGTTCATCAACAATTCAATATAGAAACTGGAAAAGATATTATTAGAAGATATTCAAGAGCTGAACAGAGTAAAGGAAACACAGGTAAACATCATGCATGCATCCCCTCTAGACCAATGACCAAATCTTCAAATAAACTTAGATTAAACTCCAAATGTTGTTTGATCCCTCTCTAAAAGAAAACAAACTAGCTCCAATAGATTATCAAGAAGAAGGAAGAACTGAAATAGGGGAGGTAACTACAAGCCATAAATCTAAACATTATAAAGGAATAATAAAAGATTTGAAGATATAGAATTTTAAAATTGAACATCAAAATTTGCAGTTACAAAAAAATTTAAAGAGAAGCTCATGATATATGAAACTTATTAGTTCCTGTCATTGTTCTAGGAAGATAATTTTGGGCTCTGTTTCCGATGAAACTGTAAATAATCTTCCAAAAACCTTAAAAACCCACTTCCATAATGGGACCATTTACCTCTTTTGTAGGCGATTTTTTAAATTTCTCAATGGTTTGGGATAAATACTCGTATGGTCGTAAATTTTTTTTTTGGAAATTTCTGTCTCCTAAAAAAATAAAACATGTGGAAGAATATATCATTCCATATTTTATGAAATAGAATGTAATCTCTATTTGATAGCCAGGTATCACGACTCAATCAAAATTGTATCTATATTTTAGGATCTGATGAAACAAACTTTGTGTATAAAGAGGAAATTAATTGACTAAGTGTGGGGTTCAAGTTTGGTGGGGCTAAAGACATATTGGCCTAGATTGTAATGCCTGGATTATACCATATTTTTCATTAAATGGAAAAAACATTTTGATGGTTAGACTGTCTCATCTTTCTGTTAAATTTATTCTATTTTTCTTGAATACATTTGAATCTTTTGCAAAGCATATGATTTATCATGTTCTTGTTAAATGTCAATAAAGATTTTATTGTTTACTCACTTGCTACAAGATTTGTGTTTAAGTGTTTGCTTCTTGTTTCTGAATGATATTTTGGATCAAGAATTTTCTTTGTAAGTGAACATATTGCAAACTTGCAGTTTCCTTTTTCTTCCATTTTATATCACATTATCTAGCTGATCATATTGAATTCCATTGACTAAGTGAATGTGGTGGAAACTTAATTTTGTGACAATAAACTTATATTGTCCAATTCATCCACTTCTTGACCCATAAAAAAACCTATAAACCCAAAATGATCTAAAAACATAAACCATTGCAATAACTTAGGTGCCCTATATTTCCCTTAGCAGTCAAGGAAAACTTTCGGGACTAACATATTTTGGCATCGTTGTTGGGGATGAAGACACAAAGTATTTTCCCTTGGATAACAACAACAATTAATTCTAATATTTGATGGTGAACAAGGATCAGATAATGGATAGTGACTGCTATCTTTCACCTGACCACTCCACGATTGAAGACTGCATTGGAGGAAGAAACTGGTTGATAGAAAGATGAAAGAAATGAAGGGAAAAACTAGGTATCAGGTCATAAGTTTCCTCCAAGAACTTATATTATTTTTCATTAGTCCTTTCTTGTCCTTTCCTTTGCGTGTTAAAATAATCATCCTTTGCTTTGATATTCAAATGACCATACTCATGTTGTTGTATATCCCTCCTTGAAAGAATAAGGTCTTCCCTCTTCTTACATTGTTGATTTTGATCTGGTCCCTTCACCTCGGCCTATTGAGAAGAATGATGTCTGTATCCAATTTCCTCTTGAAATTTAGCCTTGTAACCATGTGAAAAATAAATCTCATTTACCACCTCCTCAGATCATTGCCCCTTCTTGTAACCATCTCACTAAAATTTAGTCAAGGGTTAGGAAAGGTTACAAACCCCTGAAGTTGCCACTTATCCTTCATGAATATCCTCCCAATTTTATTGATTACCTTCCTAGGTTTAATGGAGAAGACCACGTGACAGTCAAGCAACACATGGTTTCTTTTGAATGATTCACTGATATTTTACAAATCATCCATGAGGATGTGTTCATGAGAACTTTCTGTCAATCTTTACATGGGGATGTTGGACTATGGTTCAGACATTTGGAGGCTTATTCGATATATTCGCATGTTTATCTTCATGATGCTTTCTTGAGGTACTGGGGTGAGAATAAGTCATATGAATAGTACCTATCTGAGTTCTATGCTTTGAACAAGAAAAGCGATGAGACTATCATTCAGTTCAATAAAATATTCCACAACCTCTATCTCAGCATGCCTATTGCAATTCAACCATTTGAAACCGCTGCTAGGGTTTTTTTACACTATATCTCATCATCATCCTAATTTAGTTCTTTATTTCAGAGAGGGGAATTCATTATCCTTGCAACATATGTTTGTTGATGTAGAGGAGGTTGAGGACAATCTTTGAGCTTGTTGAAAGCTTTTAGATCAAGTTTGGGACTAATATTTGGAACAAAAACAAGTCTATGAGCAACACAAATTAGATTTGGATGCAAAGGATCAAAAGGAAGCTTATGAACATGAAGGATCACATATGGGTCTCATTTATTTCAGCGTGATAGTGCATCATTTTAAGATTTCTATTCTTCTTCAGATCCTGAAATTATCACATCAAATTTTTCCATTGTTGAGGATGCAGATGTATATGCTTTGGATTGTCATGAGAAATATTTTGTAGAGGATGATGATGTTTTGTTTTTCCAGAGAAAGTTGTTTCCCCTCAACGTCTTGTTGTCGATATTGGATATCAACTATCATTCTTGGATTATGATGATATTCAAGATTATATATTCTCAATTTTTAGTCAAGCATTTTATTTGTAGGAAAAAAACCAACATTTTGAAGAATATTATTTGGCTTGTACATTTGAACGAAAACAATTTCAAACATAACTTTGGGAAGTCAGTAAGGAAAATTATAAGCAGCCAATGGGAGAATGTCCAAATGCCATTCTTGAGCAGAAATATGATATCAGAAATGGAGCAAATATTATACAGAGACAACCTTTTTTCTTGGATCAACCGAAATTTTTTCATGAGTTTTATGATCCAATAGAAACTTGGATGGAGTTTTAAATTTTCAACATTTCAAATGCAGTGGAATTCAATGTGCTACCGATTTGCAGCTGTGAATATATGTTCCTTTTGAAAATATTGTTGCATATGTCATATTCCTCTAGAAATTTCTTATATAGTTGCAAACAAAAAGTTCATTTCATCAATCTACTGCTTGCATGGCTTAACTGGAAGTTTGTCTTCACTTGATCAAGAAATTGATTTGATTAGAGTAGAAGTGTACATGAATAAGCTTGATGTACGATCATTTGGTCATAGTTTTCTTTCATTTTTGGAATAAAGACTGCATAATCCCAATGGAGACACTAGTCTACAATTTAGCTTATGTAATTTTGGTATTTCAAAATCCATAGTAGATGATGTGAAATAAGACAAAGGTTATAACAATTAAGAATAGAACAAGGTGGAGGTCACAAGTTTCAGTAATAGAAGGCATTGGTATGCAGTTTTTAATGTCTCACCAAGAGAACATTATCACCTAGATGGAGCCAGTGTTATTCCCTAAGCCTATTACCACCTCTCTATCCTTAATATTTCATCCCATTCTATTAAAATCTGTTATGAGCCTATTTTCCTTTGTTGGTTGCACCTTTTTTAACACTTTATTTATCTTTTTGGTGCAATGTTTCTTGCTTTAATTGGTTTTCATTTGCTTCTTATAGGATATTTTGAAATTGTACATAAAAGATGTGTCACATTAGATTGTTATTTCCTATTGACAAATGAAAGGCATTTTCCTAAGTCAAAAGCATAAAATAGAGTCGTTAACAGTATACTGCTATTATGATATCACATGAGAAATCATTACTCCAAATGTGTTCCAAATCCGAGGATCGTGCCAAAAAACCAAAAATCATGCCAAAGGATTGTGCAAATGGTTATGGTACTCAAATGTGTCTGTTTAAATGATTGCTTGATCCCTATGGATGATTTTAATAACACAGGTCATATTCTGTTGACATTTCAAATCCAAATATCGGGCCACAAATATGTTCATGCAAAGTGATGATTATTTCATTTTGAATTTTTTAAAATAAATGAAAAGATTGCTTAACACCATTTGCAATTAAATTCTTCTTACAATAGTTGTTTTGTACAGGTATTCTTAGAAACCCTAGCAAGGAGGAAACCCTAATTTTTACAGGTTTAGCCAAGGTCGTAATCAGTTTGGACAAACCAGAGTGAACAATGTCACTAAAAAGGGAGGGAACATTCTTAGATTCGAACCTAAAGGAATTGAGCTACTCCAAGCCTACCCAGAAATTATGGAGAATTTCATACAAGGGGAATGGTTTCAATTTTGCTACAAATTATAGAGGCACCATGAAGGAATTTCAAATCTTTTTTCCCACAATTTTGATGGCTTTCAAACTCGAGTGTGAGATGTGCTGATCCATGTGACAAATAACTCAATTGCATCAAATTTTCATCTTCCTGTTGGAGGTGAACGCTGGTTTTAAAAACAAAGAGATTTCAAGCGACCTGTAAAATCAATTTTTGATGGTAGAACATGAGAGTCCAGATTGGATCTAGGGTATCCTTAACAAATGGCTAACGAAGGAATGGAGAAATGCATTACTTGTTGTTTAGAAGTATATTGCGTGTGAATATTTCTTGGATTTTTTTTTTAGCATCGTTTGGGTTTGTAGAACAAAGTATGAGAACGTAGAAAACATTCCCTGCAAAGAAAGTTAGGCTTTCAAAGGAAACATGAAGTACATCAAGAGATACGAGAGAATTGTAAGAAGGGTTTTCACCTGTGAGTAAACAAACCGGGTCTAGTAAAATAAAGCTCACTTTCTTGCAGGAGAAACCAATAAAATGAAAGCTAAGGTCATCCACTAGAGAGCAGAATATTGAAGGATGTGACTTAGTTTGTACTAGGAAAAGAGCCAGGGAATGATACAAAATTCTCATCCAATTCCTCAACAATTCAATACAGAACCTGAATAGGATATTATTAGAAAATCTTCAAGAGCCAAAAAGAGTAAAGGAAACAAAGGTAAGGAACCTGCATGAATCTCTTCTAGAGAAAGAACCAGAGCTTCAAATAAACTCATATTAAACTCCAAATGTTGTTTGATCCCTCTCTAAAAGAAAATAAACCATCTCCAGTAGATGATCAAGAAGAAGGAAGAACTGAAATAGGGGAGTTAACTACAAGCCAAAAATCTAAACATTATAAAGGACTAATAAAAGAGTTGAAGATGTAGAATTATAAACTTGAACAACAAAATTTGCATTTACAAAAAAAGTTAAGTGAAGCTCATGATATATGTAAATTATCAGTCCTGTCATTGTTCCAGGGAGAGAATTTTGGATTCTGTTTCCGATCAAACTTTAAAGAATCTTCCAAAACCCTTAAAAACACACTTCCAAAATGGGTCCATTTACCTTCTATGTGAGCGTTTTTTGAAATTTCTCAAAGATTTGGGAGAAATACTCGTCTGATTAGAAAAAAAATTTCCATAAATTTTTGTCTCCCAAAAAATCAAAATAGGTGGCAAACTATATTATTCCATATTTTATGAAATAGAATGCAATCTCTATTTGATAGCCATATATCATGACTCAATCAAAATTGTATCTAGATTTTAGGATCTGATGAAACCAACTCTATGTAGAAAGAGGAAATTAATTGACTAAGTGAGGGGTTCAAGTTTGGTGGGGCTAAATACATATTGGCTTGGATTGTAATTCTTGGATTCTACCATATTTTTCACTCAATGGAAAGATCATTCTGATGGTAAGACTGTCTCATCTTTGTGTTAAATTTCTTCTATTTTTCTTGAATACATTTGAATCTTTTGCAAAGAATATGATTTATCCTATTCTTGTTAAATGTCAGTAAACATTTTATTGTTTACTCACTTGCTACAGGATTTGTGTTTAGGTGTTTGTTTCTTGTTTCTGATTGATATTTAGGATCAAGAATATTCTTCATAAGTGAACAGATTGTGAACTTGTAGTTTCCTTTTTCTTCCATTTTATATCTCATTATCTAGCTGATTAGATTGAATTCCATTGACTAAGTGAATGTGGTGAAAACTTAATTTTGTGACCAAAACTTATATTTTCCAATTCATCCACTTCTTGACCCATAAAACAACCTATAAACTCAAAATGATCTACAAACATAAACCATTGCAATAATTGAGGTTCCCTAGCTTTCCCTTATCAGTCAAGGACAACTTTAGGGACTAACAGTTCACATGGAAAAGGGTTTTCCTTGTGTTATATCTCTCTAATCTAATGACATGATCCAATAGTAATAGTCGACCTAATATATCAGGGATTTAACTAATGAGGATGAACCATACCATCAATCATATTACCTAATCATTACCTAGGTATGCGATAATAGTCTTCTCAAGTGTTGTTCTTATTGGATTGATTCATGATTTTGCATGTATTTCTTAACGTTGGGGGGTTGAAGACCCAAGGTTCATCCAAAGTTTGACCAAAAAAAACCTCAAGGCATCGACATATCAATCCTCATCCAAAGATTGAAGAAGGTCTCACTCAAGATGCCATGAGGATCACAAAGACCATCTAGGCTTGTGTCGGGGATGAAGGACTAAACACATAGAGATCCATCTGAGATGAGATTCATAGAACCCATTGTAGATTACTTTAACATTTAACATTGTATAGAATAAACAAACACATTCAATCAACACATGAGTAACACATCACGAGACCATAATCATTACAACTTTATTATCTTCACTCCATCACCACAACCATATATTAAGCAATTCATATATTGACAACAACATAGCCCAACTATTTTATGGATTTGCTCATTACTACATTACATCGTGCTGTTAATATCCCTTGAGACTCCATAGAGAGGATAGACTCATACTTACAAACAGAAACATTACAAAACCATATGCTTAGAACGAACTCCAAGACACTAATAGACACCAACATCAACAACCAACTGATTAATGAGTTAACGAACTTTGTTTATGTTGTCGTTGCTTCTTTTTATATCCTTCTTTTCTCTAGCGCTCAGTCACTTTCATCTCTTCTCCACTTGCTTAGATAAATTCTAGTCCTGCATGCTTCTGTCATTTGCATGCATTGCACATTACCTCTTTGGAATCATGGCAATCTCAACTACCTTGCCAACTCATATTCTTGATGCTCCATGATCCCTCGTCTTGTCTGTAGTAATAATTCGAGAAGATTTCCCAAAGATTATTTTCTTGATTCTGGAGTGCATGCATTGTATTCTTGATGTCTCGCATGCATCAAAAAACTCAGACGGGTGCACATTGGAAGAAATCAAATTGATGCATACTAACAAAACTTGATCTGGTGTGCTTTCCTTTTGTTACCTGTCGCACAACTACCTGAGTGCACGCAAAACTAGGATGAACACACACAACTTCATTTTTTCACACACATGATATTTACCCAAAACTTTGGGTGCCAACATTCCCCCACCACTATTAATTGGCTAGTCCTCGATTCAACTACCTCAGGGAATAACTTATGCAATAGATGAAACTATGTTCCTGAGTTCTTGCACGAATTGCTTGAATTGGCGATCAAGTTCATCGACAGTGCCTTGGAGTTCTTGGGTGAGATGAACAACCACATTGGCATCGGTTGTTGTGACTTGATGAGATGCGAAGTCTATTTCATTTATATTCTCAATCAAGGGGCCGAAAACAATTTATGCATATGTGATTTGGGTGTAAAATATTAAGGCCTTATCAGTCACAAAAGTGATGAGCTCTGATATGCTTTGCTTCTCATCTCGGGTTGTAGTGATCTCTTTTTTCTTTGTTGCAATAGTTGTCATCGTATTTGCACACTCTTTCAGAGCTAGCGAGGCCAAGTTACTCTTTTGTTGTGTGATCTCAGCCTCACATGTGTGGACTCTATCATGGAGAGTTGTTAATTTTGGAGGGTCTATATCTGGGTCCATAAGGCGAAGCTATGATCCACCACCCCATAAAAATCATTGAACCTCTGCAAGATATATTGGACGGTGGCTTCTTTTGTTGCAACCTTCCTTTGAATTTATGTCTCCTCTAGCATTAACTCTTCAATCCATGTGTGGAGTTCAGTATTCCGAGATTCTAAGATACGCATCTGCTTAGTAAGCACCCTAAGTTTTTGAGGTGGAATCTTTGATTGAACCTATGCAGGATGACAAACATGGACTTAAGATTTTTCCAAGGCAGTACAAACTTTGGTGGCTGGCTAGAGTGGCCTCATACTGGTCCTTGGTGTCTGTAGCACAACAACCTCAGTAATATGCAAGTCCTATAGGTCTCTCTGATCAGCCTCAACTTTTCGATGCGGGCCAGAATATTGGTGTGATTGAGATTTGGTGTCGGCATGGCTAGATACTTCCTAGTCAAGTTGGATGCAGAGTTGGGTATGCTCTCTGGTGAGATGTTGATTCCTCTCCCCGAGTTTGTAGATCACAATAGTGATAAAACCTTGTATCTCAGTAGTAGGGACTTGGGAAAGGTCAGTTTTTTTCCTTGCTGAGTTAGAGGGTATCATGGTGAGCAAGATAGCACTTGACACTCTTTGTTATCTCGATCCCAGAGCATTGATGGATTGGTGTTTCGGGGCAGTGATGTCATAGGTGAGGGTAAAGAAATTTGTTGACCCAGATTGTGCACCTTCCTCACCATATCATTTTGGAATGATTTCTTATTGGCCAGTTGCACGCGAAGGTCCTTCATCAAATTGGCTATTTGTTAGGTCTGAGTTGGGGAGCCAATATTTGCTTGCTTTAGGGTGGTTTTACGTTGATGTTTGTCAAAACCACGATGAACCTTTGATTGAGGTGAAGGCAGTGGAACCTATTCGTCGATAGGAGTCTCACGTGGTGAGGGTGGTATATCCTCCTTTGGGATGGATTCAAATTCCATAGGGGATGGAATATGAGTTTTGGATGTCTGCTTCCACTTTATAAAAACTTCATCCTCTACGTCCAACCCACCAACGTTCTGTATGTGTTCGTCTGAAAGTGGAGACTCATGTTCCTTGGATGCAACAACCTTGTCTCGGTGTCGGGAAGTGGTCGTAGACTGCTTATGTTACTAGGATTTCTTAGTTCTAACTTCAATATCATATTGACCCTCTAAGAAGGGATGATGGTAATCAATTGACCACTCTGCAACACCCACCAAGATGTCCCTTTCCATAATGCATAAGGGGAGATCGAATTTTGTCTTGTATTTTTTTGTGCGATGAGATATGAAAACATTATGGAAATCACATTTAAATTCAAGATAATCAACATACCTGTCGAAAAGTCACGTCAGGATGTGAACCCTCTCATCGAAAGCCACAATTGATTATGTAAGCCTTTGGCGACTATTTCCTAGACATTGAGATTCTTTAAATGATAGAAAGTTAGGAATTGGGGGGAAAGGAACAAGGGGTAACTTTCCAGGCCTGATTCAAATCCTGATGGTGGTTTCCATAGAACCATACCCAAAAAAAGGATGACCGAACTATAATGGAATTATTTTCCCCTATCATGAGCATCTAGATAGTCAACGATGAACTCATTTAGCAAGTGTTGGGCCCAAACCATTTGAATCCCTTCAACGCAACATTCTAATGTGAGGAACACTCCTAGAGTTCATTCCTCTTTCCAACACTTGTTGATGATCTTGCATGAGAGTAGTTGTGTTGCAAACCAGACAACCGGATTATTAAATTTTGGGATTACAACCCCTCACTTTCCTTTGTGTGTGCCAAATCTGTAACGTCCCTGACCATCACTCCCACGGGCCAGGCCAACACTACTACACGAAAAAAAAGTATGTAACATATTATGCATTCTAATGAATTTAAAACACTTAATTACAGTTAAGAACATAATTACTGCTATCATTTCAGAATTAATGGAAATAACAATAATTCATGATTACAACAGAATACATGATAACATTGCAAGAATCACATGTATGCAATTTAATTAATTACAGAATTATAAAACATAGGGACACTTATCTTTGAATCTGTCACACGCCACCAAATGCGTGCAAACCTTCCATGAACCTCCCAACCTTAGACCGCGTTACTCATCACTCTCAGTAGTAGTTCACCCCTGAGCTGGGACTAAGCTCCACCAGGAAAGGAATCCTAGGCTAGGCACAGTTTACACTAGGACACACAGTAAAACAGGGAGGATTCTCTCCCAAGATCCACTTATGCCCACTACTCATAGACTCTCCTTCCTCACATGCCTGTCCCACCCCAAGAGTATACACCTTCACTGTCACCTATACAGTCCTTTGGCTACTAACCTCCCTTTCTTTGGGCTTCAGCAACAGAATGGACCAGAAATATTCGAGCTCTGTGGCAGCTATAGGTCTCCTTCTAGGAGATCTCTCCTTTCTCCGCGCACTCTCTCACCTAGAGAGAGTCGCTCATAGGCCTAAAAACTTGCCTCTTTAACCATGACCTGACAACCCAGTTCTTCAACCCCTTCCGACTCAATTCCTGCACAGTGAGGATAACAACAACACAATTACACTAAGGAGAATAGAAAGCGGTAACCCACAGACAGTTTGGGTACAGATTCAACTCTACAAAGGAAGATAGACTGGGTTCACAAAATCACAGGTCAACCTTTCCCTCCTGACCAGTTCTCTCAATGGTGTATAGGTATGCCAAGGACAGACGCAGAACAAAAACGAAATTAGACGGAGGATGTTTCAGATTTTAGGAAGACATCTCGGTTCTCTGGTTTTCAGAGCTGCGTGAGGGTATCCCAGATCACATGGCTCTTCTCGACAGAGTAAGACAGAATGAGGAGCCAACCCCCTCGAGGTTTTTCTTTTCCAATTTTATTTGCATGAGCCTATGTAGACACCTATCTCCTTGGAGCTGCATGCTCTCCAGATGCATACGTTCCTTTCCCAACACTTGGGACCACACCCGACCAATGCTCACTTTAATATTTTTAGGAAAATAATAATAATAATTATCCCCTTTGGATGTAAGCCCCCTAGATTAGACCCCCCCTATGCCTAACACTTAGCCTCCTCTCCTTTCCCAACCTTATAGAAACTTAGTCACCCATCACTCTTTCTTCGTGGTCGGTCTACACGCAGTGATGTTTATATTTTATTAACAAAGTGCATAGTTACATTTACAACAATAGGCTCTTGGCCTTTGATACTTAGGATCTCCGGCCTAATACATACATAAGCCTCTCAGCTTATCAAAACTCGACTCACCATCCTAATAAACTTGAATTATAGTTCATAAACAAGATTTAAATTTCGTAAACATGATTTACAACAGGGCTCGGCCTTGGGGACATTACAAAATATATAAACGAACCTCCTCTTGAACTGCATCCTTTGGTTTGAGACTATATGTCGGATCTTCATCAAAAGTGGGAAGGCCAAAAATCATGTGCATAATGTTCTGATCAATCATATAGGGTCGGTCTAACAATAGGTACCCCCCATGCAATCTTGTGAGGAGGAAAATGATGCATGCATGAACAATCGGGGCACAACCTAAGTGTGGACATTTGAGTAATGAAAGAATGTTAGATTTCCTTAAAGGCCTCTCCCATGACTAAGTCACTACTTGCTTGGTACCATATTTGTTTTGGATGACCTATGTATACCTATCAAGTTTCAGTTGAGGGAACTTATTTGAGTCCCTAACATTACAGTCGACACATTTTAGCACATAAACCTCCCAAACATTGACCCTTAAAACTCTACACTGCATGGAAGTACATGATCAAGAATGGAATATTCCTTTATGGCCTTAGAATTTGGTCGTGCTTGGGATTCATTTGAAGATTCCATGCCTGTGATCAATTCTGAATTCAATAGGATAAGAGGATTTGGTCGTTGAATGGTTAACATTATTATGTACGCTTATCTTCCAACACCTTGCTAGAATAATAATAAAAGAGTTCTTTCAAAATGGGGAAGAAGTAAGGAGGCAAGACACTCCACTCATCCTCAAGATATTGAAGCTATAATGGCATGTACCATTCCATGAACATGGAGTTACTGTCCAGTCCTTTCCTTGAGTTGGTTGGTACCATATTTCATCAAACCGTCGAAAACATTGTGTTGGGCATCAATTAGTTGTTGTCATCTTAATGTTAAGATTTCTTCCAACCATTGATATTAGTTGTGTCTTTATGCTAAATCGGGAAAATCATCCTCATGTCAGTGACATTAATGAACTTCTTTTCCTTAAATAGAATGAATTTGACGTGGTGTAACAGGTTGTCATGTTGATCGTTATTATTACCAATATTTTCCATCGTCAAACATTCCCAAATAATGATGAATTAGACAACATCATACATGCACTAGTCTTATTCTCCAGGGGCAATGTGCATTCTTCTTGCGCACCCCTGTAGTATTGCACCCAAGATTATTTGGTCGCAGTGACCCTTGGTGGGTCATAACATTTCCTCATACGCACTCAACCGATCAACTTCTACCATGGAGGCACTGGGCTAGGATCGGTTGGTTCTCATAGTATCCACTGACTAACCAATACGGCCGCACTTATGAACAACTTGTCTATTTTCTCAATGGGGTTGGGGAAGAGCGAAGCGATGAATGTTCCTTCAATTACCATAGATGTAGTAGTTATTTCCATCCTTCACGCATGCAAATACCTTCTTTTCTAAGTAGAGAACTAGGGATCGGGGTTACATAGTGCTTTCTCGGTAACACACGTTGGGACTTCATATATTGGATGTGTGCCTCACACCATTACTTGGTTATCCATCACCTTTCACAAAATCACATGTATCGACAGATATCTACATCCGGTATGAAACTTTCCATCATCAACTCTTCCATAGCTATCCATTCATGGTGAAGTTATCATTGTGTTTCCCACCATTACGTAGGTATTCCTATGAGCAATGTATCAAGAGCATGAACTTGGTGGTGTTCGAGAATGTGTTGCATACAAGAAATAAACACATCTAGTACTAGATATAACCGATCGAACCAATAAGATCCAAACCCTTCCTCATGCACCTTGGTGGTGATACGTGCACATCTCCTTGTTGAGACTTCATAAATCTTGTTTTGCCACCTTTCCATTGCATCATCTGAATCTGTATCCTAGGACTTCATGCTTCACCATCTCAAATCCCCATCCCTTGTGGGTTTGACATAATCTTCCATGTGCCCTGTGATCTTATAGATATTATCAATAACATATCTTTTTGCATCCTCATCCACTGGCTCATTGTACCTATCCCTTTCATTAGAATCTAGAGGTGTGATCATGCGTAGGGTGTCCGTCTGAAATGACATATGCCTCTTATTCAAATTCAACATCGCATTATTTTCGAAGGCCCAATCAATGCCGAGTAGGGAAGGGTAGGGATCGAGATCATTCATAATCTCTATCACTTCAAAGTTATCCTCTGTCTTCACCCCTTCTATGTTCACCTAAACTTGTTCCAATCAACCTATGGGATATATCTTGTATTTATTTTCCAACCACAACTAGATGGGTGACCAAACCAAACTTGATTTACCCATCAATTCCCATGACTTCTTCGGTAGGATGTTCACGTCATAACCCAGATGTGACATGACCCCATCCATTTCATAACTCACATGTTCAACGGTTATCTTGAATTCTCTACATGTGCACTTCTGCTCACTGAACTGGAACATATCCTTTTCTAGTAGGGAGGTTGATATAGCTCTCTCTATCCCTTATTCCCCCATACAGGTTGCTAACATCTATGTCAATTTTCTCGTGGCATCAAGATCATTTAATAATCTCAAACAACAACATAAGAAGTTACTTACTTGATCCCCAGTCTATGTTTTTTGACTCAATTCGCACAATGCTTCTTCATGTGTTGTGAGATTCAACTGCTCATGCACTTATTCCTCAATCCCTCTTTGTTCAGTGTGTTGCATCTTCTCTTGTATGTGTGCTTCTTCCAATGACCTCTACATTGCATGTTGTATTTCTTCATGAACATGATATTCCTTCAATGACCTTTGTGTTGTGCATTGTAATTCTTCGCGAGCGCAAGCCTCTTCCAACGATGTAACACCCACAATTTTGATCGATATGAACTAAAATGTATTATGTAAATGTGACCTAGGCTAGTGAGTCGGTATGTTGAAAGGGTTTAAGTGCCTAGAAATGTAATACTTCTATATATATTAATACAATATAGTGTTGGTTGTAAGATATACAAGGACAAGAGATAGGGGGTTATGATTCCACGAGAGAGGGGGATAAAGGGGCTAATTATTTTTATTATATTTTATTTACCCATCTACATTTTAATTGTGAAAAGTGGTTACATGAGCTTCTTGGGGAAACACCATGTGGTTCTTGATCATTTCCAAGTAAATATATAAACCTATCTTTAGGTTGTTTGGGGGTTCACTCTTTCATTTGGTTTTTCATTCATTGTTAATCATTCATTCAATATTTCTCATTCATGTGCTCTTGGTTTGGGCATGGAAATGGATGGTTGGAGGTAGAGAGACATTTCTAACTAGTTGTGAGGATTTATTGATCATTTCAGGAGGGAATGAATGCCGATGTGCAAGATATTGATGACAGTTCTGAAAGAAATGTCCATAGATGAGAATCCTTGGAGTTTCTGGCATTGATATTTCCTAACTAGTAGCACTGGAGCCTTGGAGAGAAATGGAACAACCTGAGGGATTACATGGAAGAGAAAGGGGTTCATTTCTTTGGGTTGTGTAGGTTGAACGGGAAGAGAGATGGAAATTAGAATTGTTGCGTGGTTGAGAAAACCTAAGAGCATGTTAGCTAAATGTTGTGTGTATAGTCAGCCTAGGATTCATCCTTATGGATTCATAGCCCTGACTCAAGGGTGACCTAATATTGAGATTTAGAACAAAAGTGTCTATGGTTGGGAGAAATGTACTTGGTCTACAACCAATTGGTGAATGGTTCAATTAATGATAAGTGTTCTGTTATGTTTTCTATATATTTATATTTCTGTTGTGTTTTTATTTATCTCTTAGATGTATTTCTATGTGCATGCTTGATGATTATTTTTTGTGCATGGCATGTTGTTCCTTTATTGGATGGTTTAGAATGTTCTTGTTAATTGCATGTGTTGAATCCATGTTTCTTGATTTTAACGAATGGAACAAAAATTTTGTAATCAGTCTAAGAGGGAGAATCTAGAAATACCCGGGCAATGGGTACGTTTCATATTGGTATCTAGGAAAATTGTTTCAGTATTTGTTGTACCATGTATGTTACATGTTAGTTCATAGCGTTCTTGTTGGGTGTTTTGATGTAGAGTGGCCCAACCTAGTAGTTGGGTACATTACAGAGTGGTATCAAAGCTTCTAGTTCAAACATCGAACTGGTATGGGATCAGATGAATACAAATTTGTGAATTCGTTGTTGCAAACTCTGGTCTGAGCGAATTTGGGGAAAAATGAAAAATTAGAGAGAAATTCCCTAAATTCATGAGCAGATTCAAGTTTTAAATAACCCTAAATTGTCTAATATGTTTAATGGCATAGATCAGCCAAATTACAGAGCTGAATTTGACCTAGAAGGTAGAAATTTTGAGTTTTAATGGTCGTTTTAGTGCTAGATATAGTTTGAAGAATCGACGGTCGAGATCATGTTTGATCTGGAGATCAATGACCCAAATTCACCCTTGATAAATTTAAAAAAATTATAAGTTTTCAAAGTTTGGAAAAGTTACCATATCAATAGTCAATATTCATTTTGATGGCTGGGAAAATGAGGAAGATCGATGGTCTGTATTCGTTTTCAACCATTTGGGAAGTCAAATAAAATCAACGTTCGAGATCATTTTGAGTGGAATGACCCAGATTCACCTAGGTTTTGGCCAAAATTTCCAAGTGCTGAATTTCGTCGAAGGAACTCGTCGATGGTCAAATCGATGAGTTTGGTGAAGAGTTGATTCGATCAAAAGAAATCTTTGATCGCCAATGCTCGATGGTTGGGGATTGACAAGATTTGGTGAAGGGATTTCATGTATCCAAAAGAAATATTTTATCATCAATGGTGTATGGTTGAGATCAACAAGTTTTGGTGAAGTAATTTCATGCACCCTAAGGAAATCTTCGATAATCAATGGTCGATGGTCGAAAAATTTAGTGTGAAGTTCAAATTTCATCCAAGAGAAACTATCGGTGGCTGATGAACAAAATAGGAGGGTCATGGGTCATGCCACGACAACCCAGTTGATGCCTCAAGATGATGTGTCATGCCATGTCATCATCTATGTTTCATGCCACATCAACATAGTTTCCATGTTAGACAAGAGATTGTCGACAAGGGATGGTTAGGGTTCATTGAATTTATAACTAATTTAGTCGTCAAAAGAATTCATCGATGGTCGATTGTTGATGATTGGGGATCGGGGATATTCATGGGAAAATTTTGGTTTGCGAAGAAAAATGGTTGATGTTCGATGGTCGTTAATCGATGGGAAAGTTTGGTGTACAAAAGAAATTGTTGATTGTCGATTGTTAATAGAGAGCAGATCAATGGTCCATATTTCTTTTGATTTGAGATTGACAATGCAAATTGAAGGGTTAGTATAACATGAAGTAGGGAATCAATCCCCGTTGGGCCAGCGGGTCAGTGGTCGATTACATGTTAGCGCCATGTCACTCTCAGGTCATTAGCCACGTAGGCAAGACTGTCGATTAGTTTCAAAAAACAAAATGGAGCAATTTTTCATATTTTAGCCATAAATGGAGCATATTAAGTCAGATTGGGATGAAACTTATAGGTTTTTTCCGTAGAGAGGATATCTATAAAATTTCTAGAGAGGGACATTTCCCATTTCTACTTGGATTTGTCAAAAATTGCAAAATAGTGGTTTTTAAAGATCTGGTTCGAGATCATTGGCAGAGATCTAGATTAGGTTAAAATTATTGGAGAAAGTCCAGAAAGATAACATGGAAATAACCCATGAAGGAATTGAATAAATGTTATGGGGATTGGAATGAGGATGTTGAAATAGACCAAAATCCACTATTTTGGGCCACCTTTTGGGATTTTTGAGATTTTCAGAGGAAAGTGACCCCATAAAATAAAACTGGAAAATTTTGTTTACTCAACATTTTATATACTCATTAAGACAAACAACTTTGTTTTAGTAAAAATTTTCCACAAGTGTATAGATTGAAAGATAGCCAGTTTTGCTAAAAATTCCAAGTCTAGAAAAATGGGTGAAAAGGGGCAAAGTTATCATTTCTAGATTGCTACAATTTTTTACTCGAGCATCAGATTAAAAGTATGAGAGTTTTTATGAATTATCTGTCAATATTGTTATCTATGTCTCATACAAAATTTTCTCTAGTACTTGACATATTTTCTTCTATAGTTGATAGAATTTGGTCTTTCAATAAAATTACACTAGTGGAGAAAGTGTATAAATGGGGTGAAAATGGATTTTTCAAGAAGCCATAACTTTTAGCTCATAGATCAGATTGGGGCATACAAATAGTCATTGGAAAGTTGATTCATAGGGGAATAACCTGGAATTATTATAATTGGGAGAAATATGATATAATGCTTCATGAATTGAGCAAAAAAACATGCATCATTAATTGACAAAATTTCTATAATATGTGTATTTCTAACAAAAATGGTTGCTTGCACATTTGGAAGAATTAGAGGTATAATGAACTAAATTCAAGCCTAGGATTGGATATCATAGTCATGGAAGAATGACAGAGTTTGTAGAAGTTGGCTAAGGTGTAATAGCCATGTTTCCCCCAACTTGTAAATATAACTATAACTTTCTAAAATACTATGGGAGGACTGATTATGTGTGGATGTTGGAATTGATGAACCTTTTGATAGAAGGTAATGTATATATTTTTGTTACTAATTAAAATGGAAGATTTTGCATAACTGATGAAGGGCTTGCCAAGGTAGATGACCCCTACCAGACCAATACTTTGTTGGATTTAAATTGTTCAGACCCAGAACAATCCTCTGACCCAGAGAATTTAATTACCAGTTAAGCTGGTAATTGGGAAGTCTTCCTCAAGAGTCAATGAGGAAATGGGCAGAGTACGCATCTTGAAAACTTCCAGACCTGATCCACAAAATTGGGAATTTGACCCACGAAATATTGTTGAGGAAGGAAAGAAAAGGTAGGAAATTCATGGGAAGAAGAGATGATGCATGGAGGAATGGGTATGGTGACCATTTATGAAGAGAGAGAGCATGTGCAACTCCCTAGTTCTGAATAGAACTGAAAAAAAAATAAAAATTGTTTTTGGGTATAGGAATTGTTGGGCAACATTTTCTAACCAAGTTGATAAATGAGGTTGTAGAGAAGATGAGTGAATAAGGAAGCACTCATTGCAGACCCTCTTGCTTGGTGGAGAGAAAACCAAACTGCCAAGTTCTTGTGGGAGGAGAAGAGTAACCTCTGTCCTTGGGTGTTATTGAAAAGAAGGAAGAGTCTCTCTCAAAGCATCATGATCTAGCTAGGGGGTGGTCAATGGTAAATTCATCTAGGAGTTGTTGTGCCTACGGTTTGGAGGAAAAGGGCACCCATTTCAACAGTTGCATCACCATATGGTTTCTACATAAGTATATGTGTTTAAATCGTTGTAGTGTTTAGATTAGAGAAAATTTTATACTATGATTTATAATAGTGTAAGTTTATTTTCTGACAAAAGTGACTTGAGAAATTTAAGTAAAATAAAGATAATGTCTTAGATGAAGCTCATTTGATTTAATTCCTCATATCTTGACTATCTCTGTGTTAAAATAATATTTCTGGGAGTGGATGTTGTGGTTGACTATGTTGTATAGTTTAATGCATGATTGAGAAATGTTGACTGAACAGTTAAAAATCTCTATAAAACATTTGAAAGAAGAGAGAGTGATTTTTCTACATAATAGTGTTCTATTTTAGTATGTCCTCAAATCTTATGCCATAAAACTTAGAGGATATCAGACCTGTGTGGACTTTAGAAAATAATCCTAAATATGGAAAAACATTAAAAGTCATTATAAATGGGTATTAAAGAAAAATAATTAGGAAATAAACATCAAATTTCCTAATTGAATTATAATACAAAAGTTCTCAAAATTCTATGTGGGTATTAATAAACATTTATGTTAAACTTGTGTTAAATCTCCTATAAATTTGGGAAGAATCCCCTTAAATCCGAGTAGAAATACTAAATTTACTGTGGAGGTAAATCTGTGTCTTAGGACCAACACCATCAAATTTGGTAAGAATAGTAAAACACAATAATAAGGAAACAAATCTACTCATTTACCCATGAAGATGAAGAGATATAATTATGTTTTTAATTTCCAGAATAGAGAGATTTCCTTGGATTAGGATTTTATTTCATTATTTTAAAAAGCATAGATTTCTTTTCCTTTTAATTACAGATTTAGTTTAACAAAACTTCAAATTAAACCTTACCATGCGTTGAATACAAGGAATGTTAACATAAATGACATAATATTATTAGTGTAAATGTGCATTCCTATGCTTTCTGGGTAAGGATGAATAGTGGTAAAGCATGGCATAATTCCTAATTTTACCATTTAAACATTTGATAGTGAATAAATATCATGTATTAAATCTATGAATCTCTACCCTGTGCAGGAGAATGGAGATATGGAATTTATATCCTGGGAATATGTTTTCTTTCTAAAGGGATTAAAGTCTAGGAAATTATCATATTTCCTTTTCTTTTTACAGTGTAAAATTAATTATAAGAGAAAAATAAATCCCTTCGAAGTCTGGCCTATGGTACTAACATTAAAAATTGTACCCAATAAATATTTGTACCATACCTCTTTCGAAGTTGACTATTCAGAGGTTTGATACCAGATCATGCGAGTAAAGTATGAAACCATCAGAGTGATGGCCTAGACATTTGAGACCTTAAATGAATTATAATATAATATTTATTTTCGGAGTTACGAACGGAGCACACAAATACCAAGACCGAAAGTCTATTCAGAGTTGACTATTCAGAGTGGATGGGAGGGAGTGTCATAACAAATCCCAAAGCCGTTAAAGCAATGACATAGGCGTTATAAAGTTTTAAATGAATATATTAATATTAAACCCTAATCTCTTGTGATTGGGGTCAGAGTGTTGAGAGGAGTACACACCTTTCAAGTCCGAGTGGATTTAAATATTCAAGAGTATTATAATGTTATAATACTATAAATGTTTAATATTGCACATGAAGGAGGTCTAATTACTTAAATGATTTATTATGTTAAATAATCGTCTAGGTTGGTATAACATTTAATATAAAATACATGGGCACAAGTTTCAAAGCCATTCAGGTGCTAAATACTTTCAGAGTTAACTCTTCAGAGTATTTGGAAGGGGGCATGCAAAAAATTCTAAATCCCGTAGGAGTAATGGCATGGGTGGCATAAAGTTAATTATATAAAAATATTAAAACTCTTTTACCTTTCATAGTTTGATCGTCGGTAAAGATAAAGAGGAGTACATGAATTTTATGCGAAATTCGGAGTCTGAAATCCCCACGTGCTTTGTTAATGAAAATGCAACCAGGTGCATTACGATGGAGTTGGGTATTTTGCAATTAATTTGATTATCTTGTGATATAATTAAATTAATTGCATTATAATGTGTTGTAATTTGGATAATTAAATTAACACTAAACCATTTCTAAGGAAAAATGGAGGGAAAATAAATCTACATTAGTTACTAGGCCAGAGTTATTAGGAAAAGTAAAAAGAATGTGTTTACTAGGGTAATTAGTTGTGGATATTAATTATTACTAATAAGGTTTAAGTAATTGGATACCAAATAATGGTATTCTAAGAAATATCAATGAAGAATTTTAATTGGTTCATAGTAGAGGGAATATTCCTCAATACCTTAGGCTCGGGGTAATGAGATTGAACGAATCATTCAAACTTTGAATGGATGGTATCGAAAGGGAATATTCCTTGATACCATACTCGTCGGAGGGAAGCAAATATAGTGTCAGAAGAAGGTATGCGCGATGAATGACTGTAGCTCTATGTAGAATGAAATTCCACCATGGCAGTATAGGCTAGTGCCATGTCGGGACAAGGGTGTCACCATGTTAGTTGGCGTGGAAACTGAAATGTCATGAGGATGCCACATGGAAGTATGAGAGATGTTTCCTATGTAAACTCGAGAATCTTTGGAGGGTCATAATTCTTGTCCCAGATCTCATTTCTGTGCAAACTTAATTTCGTTGGAAATATCTTGATGAGCAAATGATGGTGGAGCTGTGATAGAGATGATTCAATATTATTAAAAGAGGTGAAAATTCAATACCCCATCTCCTAAAAGGTACTTAGGGGGTTTGTTGTGTGACATGAGGCAATAACGAGCTACAAGGAAAGTAATTAAAGGTGGATAAAGAACTCAAGAAGAGTGGAACAAAAGAATTATTAGTCAATTTCTACATAATCTGAATGAATTGCAGGCACAACAACAATAATCCTCACATGAGAAATGAATCCATTTGGTGAATAATTTCATTAGAGGGAATAGAAAGGAAAATTAAGACTCCAT
>ML861577.1:5011-17944 GCA_009831015.1 Picea engelmannii | reverse complement strand
ACGACTATGTTGTGTCGATCGTGTTTTTCGACTTGTGTTTAGTCGATGGTGTTTTTTGGCTTGTAATTCAATTTTGAGTACATCGATATGCAGGAAAACGCCATGTACTCTGATAAAGTATGAGATGTGACAGTTTGTTTGAAGAACAAAAGATTTTGTTGGTATCATTTTCAATCTTGTATGATTTGTTTTCAAGATTGATGGTTTTCTTGGCTTGTGACAAGATGTCACAGGAAGTTTTTGCAGCCATTGGAGAGTTGATTTTTTTTATGCCAAAGAGTTCTAAAGAGGGACTTGATTCTCAGTGGGAAGGTTGGCAGTCTTCCAAGCACAGAGAGAGCAATGGGTCAGCAGCAGCCAGAGAACAATGGTTGAAGGACATAGTCAGTTGCAGTGAACGACATGTCAAAGTATTCAGGTGATTGTCGAAAATATTTTGATATAACTTGAAAGCAGGCAGATAAGATTTTGTGGGTCCAAAAGGCTTTCAGTGGGAAGGTGTGATCAAAATCTGGACCAGGGGTCAAATTTTAGCCCCAAAATTGATGTTCTCGAAATTGCCTCAAATCAGACATGAGCGTAGCCCTCGCCATCACAAACCCAACGCAACTTGTTTCGTCTCAAACGAACGTCGAGAGCGAGAGATATCGTGATCTGTTCGGAAAGTCAAACAGGGAAAAAAAAAGGACGCTGACTGGGCAGTCTGTACAAGATGACATGGCAGGGCCATACATCCGTATGCTGACATGGAATATTTGATGTGGCTGACATTTGGGCGAATAATATCTTGACACGTGGCATGGTTTTTGGAAAATGATTGGGTGCCACGTGGCCCAGTCACGGGCTGCCACGTGGCACCCCAGTATTGATCTATTTGGTTTGTTTGTTAAAACATTTTGGAGTCCGTGGGGTTCGACCCCCGGACCTCCCCACCGCATAGTGACTTCACAAAGTCCGCCTTTCCAATGCGCCGCATGGTGGTGCTTGTTAATACAATGGATTTAATTATATATAAATTGCATTGATATGTGGTTTGGGGTGCATCCGGGCTGGGGCTTAGCCCCAGCCCCAGTCGCATATGTTATAACCATATGACCACCATTGGAAAAAGAGCGTGGGAATGTGCGCGGGGTTTTATATAAGTGGCCCGTGGTCCTATATATATTCCATATGCCCACGACCTGGAGCTGGAGGAAGTTGGCACGGTTTTGACCGTTAGCCTTTTTGCCAAATACGCATGGTCTTATGGACCATATGCCTGAGTGCTAGGCGGTTAGGGGCTAGAGGCGCACTAACTGTCCTACGGTTTGCACCGTTGGTGCGGTTGCGCCTGGTTCCGGGTTTTTACGCCTTAAATGGCATGTCTACTGGGTTCATGCAACAAGGGTGCGTTTTGGCGAACCAGTTTCAGAAAGCTTGAAGGAGGAAAATGGAGGAGGCCTAACTTCTTCATCTTTTGGTCGATTGAGGTGTCGTAAAAGCCTAGCTAGGGGTTTTTGGACATGATGGATCCATTGGTGCAGGTTTCAAGGCCATTTGAAGACTTATTCTACAAGTTTTTCACCATTGAAGTTTCAGCAAGCTCCAGGGAGCTTGAAGCCCTCATTGATCGAGGACATGGTTTGGTGAGCCTATGTTTTTTTTCTGTGATTGAATAATCATTTTTGGCTAATTGATATGCTCTAAACACATTGGGATAGGTTTCAGAGGCTTTTGAGGACTTTTACAGGTGTTTTTTTCAAAGAGAATCCCAGAGAAGCTTATGGCTACATGTAGAAGAGGTCATGCCCGGATGAGCCATGATCCGTTTTCAGAGTTCTATTAGTCATTTTTGGGGTTTTTATGTGTTCTGGTATCAATGGTACAGTCTGTTTTTCCATTGGAGTTGAGCAGAAGATTTTAAAAGAACTTTTGAATAATTAATCCCAAAGAGCCAAGTCCATTTATGGAGGCTCAAGGAGATGTAGCCCGGAGGGGGGTGAACTCCTTTATCATGTTGTGATTGTTGTGCGTTTGATGGTTTATTTGCTGTAAGTTGTGTTGCTGTGTATTTATTTCAAGTACATATTTAACCATCTAAAAGAACATTTCCTCACACATAAGAATTTACAACAAGATACATGAACTTAACACATAAGTTTATCTTGCATATTTTAACACATGAAGCAAGGTCCTGTAAAGTTTATTTTATTGAAGTGGAGGGTGCTTGCATAGAATAACAAGTCAGCCTTCTATTTTCAGATCAATTAGTACGACTCAGATATGCTTGATTCATTCTTCATTGTATATCCAGCCTTTGGAGGCTTATTTTGTATTTTCGGGAGAATTTTGTAGCAACTCATATATATTGCTTGTACGACCATCTGAGGTTTATGCCAGATCAACCATCTATTGTATTGATMTTACATTGCTCATAATAAAAAGGTCAGATCTTTGCTTGTGCTTCTACATCTTGAATATATTATGATCTCCATGTGTTGATGAATCTTGTATGCACTTAATAACTCAATAAATTAGTAGTAGTTAGTGATTCCAAGAAAGAATTTGGCTTGGTATCATTACAGTCATATCAGAGCCGCAATCCTCCAAACCTATGGAGAGATCGATGCATGCAGAAGTACAGGGGAATTGTTATGGGTCAGAGGAAGAAAAACAACAGTGAAACAGAGGCAGAAATGGAAGGATCAAGAGACGACCATGAGCCTCTGGATTGGCTCTCTTAGTAGCCAAATTTGGTAAGTTCCAGCAAAACATGAACTACACAGAAAGCACATCGGTCTGACAGTTGGATGAGTATCAGGAAACCAACAGAAGGGGATAGGCCGAAATCTCTGAAACCTTGAAGAAAGTTGATGAGAATCTACAGAAAATGAATGAGAACCAAACTAGGATAACTGACCTTCTGATGCAGGTAACCTATCGAGGAAAATATCCTGATACGTATGGGAAAAAGGAGGCTGGAGGGTCTGGTGGAACCCATGAGGAAGTCAGATATAACCCGGAGAAAGCACTGGGATCCGAAGGAAGTCTTGGAGGTGGCACGTTCCATGGGCAGATGGGTAGCATGACCAATCATAGGCCATACATGCCAGTGTTCACGGATGAACCGCTAGGCCAAAACTCAGTTAGCAGAGCTAACCCCAGACCATACATGCCCACATTCATAGATGAGCAAGGGGAACATGAATAGGTTGAAGATTTTGTGGAACAATTAGCCAGGAGTTCCAAGGAATATTATAGCTTGGATATGAAAGTTCAAAGATAGATGTCCCTAGACCAGTATTGTCAACTCCGGTTCAGAAACCAACCTAGGTCGAACCACAGGGGTAGCTTTGAGTTTGAGCGAAGGGAAGGGAAGATAGAGATTCCATACTTTGATGGTACAGCTAAGATGACAACACAAGCATGGGTGCAGAAGCTGGATACTTACCTGCAGCTTAACCCCATGAGAGAGATGGAGGCCATCAAGTTTTCCACTATGTACTTGGATGGCAAGGCCCATGACTGGTGGTACCATGGGTTCACCACACTCGGCCACAACCAAATTGTATCCTATACATAATTCACTCAGAGGCTCATTGATAGATTTGATCTAGGAGATCCTGAGTTACATTTCTGAGAGCTCACCCAACTCAAGAAAACAGGTACGGCTGAGGCATACATTGATGAGTTCTAGAGGTTGGCAGTAATGGTACAAGATATGTCCCCAACCAGGCTCATGATGCTCTTTACAGAAGGATTGATGGAACCCTTGAAGGGTTGAGTTAAGGCCTTCAAGCCTACCAGCCTACAGGAAGCCATTTGGAAGATGAGCAATCTGGGTCCAGCTACTAAACCAAAATCCATACCCAGACCACCTCTTAACAATGGTGGAAGAGATCAAAGGCCTCCAATAAACCAGGGAGGATGTGACCCTAAGGGTTATGCCAAGGGTCGTGGCAGAATAGATGACAACACCAGGAGGGAACTGAGAAGGAAGCAACTCTGCTTCACATGCAAGGAGCCATGGAATCCCTCACACAAGTGCATGGGATGAGGACAGGTACATTAAATTGAGGTCACTTCAGATGATTAAGAAGAGGATGAGTATGGTCATATACAAAACATGGAGGCCGAAACGTTAGAGGCAGCAGAAGAGGAGGTTCCAGAACTAGACTGTGCAGATGGAGAGAAGGCTACGTTGGAATCTATCAACGGGGTACCTAAGTTCAACACCTTCAAGATGAGAGGGGTCTTACAAGGATAGAGAGTGTTGGTTCTGATTGATGGAGGAGCTTCCCAGAATTTCATTGATGTAGCATTAATGAAGAGGAGGCACATATCTATAGTAGAGTTTGAAGGATTCAAAGTGGATGTAGAAGGTGGTAGTATTATGCCCTGTAATAGATACATACCAGGTATGAAACTCACCTTGGGAAGGCATGAGTTAGTTCAGAATGTGTATGTGATGGATCTTCTAGATACCAACATCATCCTAGGGGTGCAGTGGCTCAACACTTTAGGACCCATCACCACAAATTACAAGACCATGGAAATGCCCTTTGTCGAGGAAGGAGGACGAAAGGTTGTGCTCAGAGGCATGACAAGTAACTCTTCCAGAGTGGTCACGACAAAGAGGATGGAAGCCATCTTCAGAAGGGAAGAAATTGTATACGCAGCGGAATGTAAGGTCTCAACATGGGTGGATGAGAAGGGAAAGGTGCATTACACACCAGAGATCAAAATAATCCTTGATAAGCACCAGAAAGTGTTTGGGCCAATTCCTTCAGGTGTGCCACCAGACAGGGGATTTGAGCACATCATTGAGCTAGAAGCAGGGGCTAAGCCTGTTATCACCACACCCTATAAGCATCCCAAGAAGTATAAAGACGAGATAGACAAGGCCATCAAGGAGCTTCTAGACATGGGACACATCAGACCAAGTTCAAGCCCATTTTCTTCGTCAGTAGTCTTGGTGAAGAATAAGGATGGAACGATGAGAATGTGCATTGACTTCCGGGATTTGAATAAAAAGACAATCAAAAATAGGTACCCCATACCCAGGATTGATGAGTTGCTGGATGAGCTGCATGGAGCTATATATTTCACAAAAAATTATCTTCGCTCGAGCTACCATCAAATCAAGATGAGGGAGGAGGACATCTGAAAAACAACCTTTAGGTGTCACTACAACCATTACGAGTTTTTAATGATGCCCTTCGGGTTAACTAATGCCCCAGCCACATTTCAGTCTTGCATGAACCATGTGTTCAACAAACAACTGAGGAAACACTCGTTGGTATTCTTTGATGACTTGCTCATTTACAGTAAGACCTGGGAGGAACACCTTCGACATGTGGACCAAATACTGTCAATCATGGAAGAACAATCACTATACGCCAAGGAATCCAAGTGTGAGTTTGGAATGATAGAATTGATTTAATTGGGACACATCATAGGGGAAAAAGGGGTATAGGTACACTAGGATAAAATAATAGCCATTAGGGAATGGCCTACTCCAAAAACACTCACAGAACTGAGGGGATTCCTAGGCTTATGCACATACTATAAGAAATTTGTCAAAGGATTTTCTCCGTTGTGCGCACCCTTGACTGACCTGACCAAAAAGGAGTCTTTCAAATGGAATGATGAGGCCCAAGTCACGATGGAGAAAATGAAAGAGGTCATGAGCACCTGCCCAGTTCTAGCTCTTCCTGATTTCGGCATACCCTTCACTTTGGAGTGTGATGCCTCGGGGGAAGGTATAGGGGTCGTGTTGATGTAGAANAGGCACCCCCTTGCCTATGAAAGCCGGAAACTCAGGGGTCCTGAACTACTTTACAACATTTACGACAAAGAAATGTTGGCTATCATGCATGCACTAGCCAAATTCAGGCAATATTTGGTAGGTGCAAGGTTTGTGGTCAAATCAGACCATAACAGTCTTAAATATCTATTGGAGCAGAAGGATTTGAATGAAAGACAACAAAAATGGGTAAGCAAAATACAAGACTACGACTTTGACATTGAATTCGTCAAAGGGAAGAAAAACGCAGTGGATGATGCATTATCCAGAAGGCCATCCATTTTTTCCATGTCCGGTATGTCAGTCGACTGGAAGGAACAATTAATAGTGGAATATGCAAACGATCAGTTCGCTTTTCAACTGTTGGATGGGAAAATACAGGATGACAACTTCAGGGTCATAAATGACCTCATCTATTACAAAGGTCGGATCTTTTTAGTTCCTGGATCAGCTCTCAAATCTAAGATCCTGCATCCATGTCATAACTCACCAGTAGCAGGGCATTAGGGAATCAGTAAGACGTACAGGCAGGTGAGAGAGAGGTTTGCATGGAAAGGCCTCAAGGAATATGTGATGAAGCATGTCAAAGAATGAACTACATGCCAAGAAAACAAGGATGAGCACACGCACCCTGCAGGACTGTTGCAGCCCCTACCTATTCCAGATCACAAGTGGGAAAGTATATCCATGGATTTCATCACCGGGTTTCCCAGAGCACAGGGGAAAGATTTCATTTTCGTGGTGGTAGAAAGGTTGATGAAGTTTGCACACTTTTTCCCATAGCCACAGACTTCAGTGCAGCACAGGTGGCCGAATTACTTTTCAGAGAGGTGTTCAGACTATACGGCCTACCCAAAACCATCATCAGTGATAGGGACAACAGATTCATGAGTACCTTTTGGTAGGAGTTGTTCAGATTAGTGGGTACGATATTGACTCATAGTACTAGCTATCACCCTCAGACGGATGGTCATACTGAGATAGTCAACAAATGGGTGGAAGGTTACCTCAGAAACTACGTAGCAGGACAACAAAAAGCATGGGTCAGATGGTTACATTTGGGAGAATATTGCTAGAACACCACCCAACATATGTTCATTGGCATGTCACCCTTCATAGATTTATATAGCTATGATCCTTTATCATTTGTGGAGATTTCATTTGGTGACAACAGGGCTCCGATGGTACAGGATTGGATACAATAGAGCCAAGACATTCTTAGGGAATTGAAGGATCATTTACAGAGGGCACAAAACCAACAAAAGGTCCAAGCAGACAAGCACAGATTTGATCGTACCTTTGAGGTTGGCGATTTAGTCTATTTGAGGTTGCAACCATATAGGCAGGCCTCCATTAAAAGAAGCGGAGTGGAGAAACTGCAACCACGTTTCTTTGGACCTTACAGAGTCAGGAAGAGGATAGGGCCATTAGCTTATGAGCTAGAGCTTCCATAGGGTAGCAAAATTCACAATGTCTTCCATGTCTCGTGCCTTAAGAAATCCCTTGGTAAACATGTCAAGCCTATTGACGCATTGCCTTCCATGGATGAGGAGGGACAACTTGTTTTGATTCCAGAGGAGGTGTTAGAAGTCAGAGAGAAGAGGCTCTGAAACCGAAGCATCAAGGAGTATCTGATCAGGTGGAAAGATTTACCCATTGAGGATGCCACTTGGGAGTAGGAGCACGTGGTTAGAGAAGCAGGTTTGGAATTGCTTGAGCACAAGCAATATCAAGCAGGGGACACTGTAATGTCCCCCACCTCTTAGAGAGGTGATGAGGAGACTCAGTGGCCTGGGCACCCCGACTAGGTCATAGTCTCACACTGAGGGGGGGAAAGTCAAGAAGTTAAAAGTTATATTTTTAGGTTGAGTTAAGAAAGGAAAAGGATAAAGGAGTAAAAGATAACTCAACAGAAGAATAGAAGATTAACCCTGGGAGTTAACCTAACTCAACAGAGAATTAGAAGGAAAAGTATAAGTAAGAGGTTGGGGCGCACCTATTACTCATTCTGGTTTTGGATTAACATTTGATATTGCTCTTGAGCATTCAGTTTGCGGGTTTTGCTGTACAAACCCTTGTGAGCAACTCAGTGGTGAGATATCCACTCACCTTGTTCCGCAACTTGGTCTCGAGGATGAAAGACTCCTCCACACCATTCTAGTCTCAGCTCATCTCCATCTAGCGCTTCAGAAGGTAGCAAGCCATACTATTCTTGTGTTTCCAACAAGGGTGCACCATCATATAGAGGGAGGTTCGATCCAGCTTGTCCCAAGGGTCGGGGGCCATTCCGACAGTTGGGTTTTGTTTGCAGGGGAAGGACCATCAATTTGAGGGATTTTCTGGAGGGTTATCATCATTCTACATTTGTTTGTAGATTGGGACATCTTGGAACCATAGGGGACGTCCTGTGATTCAGTAAAACTCAGATCTAGGGAGATCTGCTTGAGATCTGAGTCTGAAAATTCTCCCACAGGATTCTCATAGCCCGATATATATTCTTGGAGAGTTTCAGTGCATTTGGAGGCCTCCTTCATCAGGGCCAAACCAACTAGGGTTTCAGTCATCCAGTGGGGTGCACCATTCAGTGGAGAATTCAGATCTATGGGGTTTGAGAGTGGATTTGGGAATTTGGACATCTGGGTTGTCCTTATAGTTGCCCGATCTATCATTCGGCATATTTCTCGAGATGATTGGACACTTTTGGTAGCAGGGCAACATTATTGAGGGATTCAACATTCTAGCAGGACGTCGCACTTTCCAGCTTGGAGGTTGAGTATTAGTACGGCTTAGATCTGCTTGATTCAGTCTTCATTGTATATTTAGCCTTTGGAGGCTTATTTTTTATTGTCGGGAGCATTTTGTAGTAGCTCATATCTATTGCTTGTACGAACATCTGAGGTTTATGCCAGATCGACCATCTATTGTATTGATCTTTCATTGCTCATAATAAAAAGGTCAAATCTTTGCTTGTGCTTCTACATATTGAATATATTGTGATCTCCATGTGTTGATGAATCTTGTATGCACTTAATAACTCAATAAATTAGTAGTAGTTAGTGATTCCAAGAAATAATTTGGCTTGGGATCATTACAACAACCGTGACCTTCCCTTTCGCTCTATTGTGAAATCTCAGAGTACTGAGTGTTAGCTCTTTTTCTGATAAGCCCCCTCTTGATGACCTTGGGTGGTGCCTCCTTGTGACCACACGATTGTAGGCGAAACTAATAGCGGTTTGGGATCAAACTTCTTTTCAGCCCGCAATTCTCCTTGAACCTCCATGTGTCCCCTTGGTCAAACCCTGGTATGGATTTCAGCCCACCCTCAATGTTTTAAAGTCCTCGCAACTTATGTCCTTGCAATGTTACGAGATCATCAATCTCATGATCTTGACGATACTATTTGAACTAATGGTTCAGATCTGCGCGTTTCAAATATATGGACTAGATCTGCTCCTTCTGAATCAACAACTGCGATCTCCTTTTGCAATTCCAGACTTCGTATTTTTGGAATCTCAAACCTCGCTTTTCTCCGTACGCCAATCTTCCAGAGTTGACGATTTGCAGATAACTGTCCTACTCAATCAATGGTCCTGCGTTCACTTTGGGTGTTTGAACTTTCAACTCAGATCAATGGTCCTGTGGCCCCCTTCTCGATCGACGGTCGAGATTTCCTTCAGGTCTTCGGACTTCTGAGATGTCAAATATCAAACTTCACCCTTCTTTCCAATGCCTTTTACCCGAAGGCTATAATCCACTGACACGTGTCAACTAAATCTGACGGTCAAGAATTACTTCAAGTCTTTACCTGAAGTACATGGATTTATGCCACATATCTCTTAAATCCCATGGCTCTGAATCACTTCGGGACTTTACCTCGATCATCAGGTTTCGATAATCTTAGATCTCAATTGAAACCCCACTATAGTTTACCTGGAGCTCTCAATCTGTTGACAAATGTCCCCATGCAGATCAATGACTCTTGTCTTATCGGCTATTTGGGCTTCGAGTATTTCAACCTTTCACCTTTTTCCTTCCTCTGGATCTCACGACCCACCGACACATATCCTCTTGGATCTAACGGTCCAGATTCACTCCGGCCCTTCGGCTCTCCACACTTCAGAAATCTCAAGTTTCAAACTTGTCTCCTCCTGGACTCATGATATCTAATGGCTCAGATTCTCCCTGGGTGATCCGACGCTTGAAGCTTACCTCGAACAATCTGACGGCTTAGATCTGTTCCTGCTGATCGAACGACTGAGATTCTACTTTGGCTTCCTGACTCATCGGGCTTCAGAAACCTCAAGTCTCAAACCTTGATGAGCTCTCTCTCTCGAATGTGCAAAGCACTAAGGATCATGCACTTTACTATGATCAAACAACTGTTGATATTTTGCACAGTGATCCAACGACCAGTGTCGCTCCTCCTCCCAAGCTTCTGATTTCTTCTGACTTAGAAGATTTATCAATCTTCAAAGGTTTTGAACCTTTTCTCCTCTTTTCAATCCGACTCTTGGATCTCGTCAACACTTCTAAAAAGTGTTACCCTTCTGAGCTTTATCCTTAAAGGATTCTGGCTTCCCACGCACTCCTTGCATTCTCAGGATTTTGATAACTCAGATAGAAGGATTTCTTGAAAATAAATCTTCTCGCCCACCTGACATTCCTCTGCTCTGATTCTTCAATGCTTAGTCACTCCTTGACATTGTGGAATCCTTACACCTGGTCTAAGTTTCCTTTGTTCTCTCTCTAAACCCTTATGATTCAATATGAGACTCAATCGACGCACTCCTTGCGTTCGATATGCACACCTTGCATACAAGTTTCAAAAGAGAAACAATTGAAACTTATCCAGTTTCGACACAAATTCATACTATCAACTTCTTGAACAATCATACATGAAATAAAATGAAATAAATCACATACACTTAATATCAAATTCATTCATTCATACATCAAATGAACACAATCCAAGGATTTGGGACAATTCAGTCTGTTCTATTCATTCATGAAAACAAATTACATTGTCTTTCTTCTACTCTATTATATTCTACTAATCTCTCTGATCTCTATCTCCTCATCTCATAGTCTCATAATACTCACAATACTTTTACAATGCAACAACAAAAAACTGTCTAAGGACTGGCTCCACGAGCTCTCGTCGTCCTGTCTGTAGCCTATCCTATCAAAATTTTACTGGTTACCTACTTTGTCCTATTACAATCACTAACAATTATTGCCAGATAAGAGTCAACACTAAATATCTGCAACCCCTTACAGTCCTTCACGACTTTACAAACATGACATATTTAAAAATATTGCTTTCAAAAATATCTCAACAACTCGATTTAATTCTGAGTTAATTTATAATTTGAAACTCTGTCATACTAAGATGTCGTTCCTTTGACTCCACACTTGCATTTTGAATTTGAAGGCAATGCTCCTGCATCACGTTCCACATGTTAATATTATGGTAGATGTGGGAGGTATTTACCCCCACGTGTTAATATTATGGTAGCTGCAAGAGAAACCCTAATGAATTGGATAATAACCCTAGAAGCCTTGTTGGCTCAAGAAGATAATTTATATTAGGCTATTAGCCTCCAAGAGAAGAAGTCGGCCAAAATTAATAATAATATACTGAACAAACACATACCCAGAAGGAGAAGTCGACCCCAACAAATTGGTAGGATTACTATAAATACAGGGCACCAGTTATCATTTGACAGCATCTCAGAATTGTAGTTTCTCAATTGGTGCGCACTGCAGTTGCAGTCTGGTGTGCAAGTTTAGAGGAGCGTTGCAGGTGCAGCTGCATCAGTAGCTAGTTTCATTATTGGCTTGAATATCTCTTTGCTATGGTTTGGAACATCTGATCAGGATTTTGTGTTGCGCTATCCTTGGGGAGAGATGCGCTGCTCTTTGTTTGGCTATCTAGCCAAGGGTCTGCTTCCGGAAGAATTCTCAGTCAAGGTTAAGGTGCTCGGAGGGAGGCTTCAGCCTGTGGTTGGGTGATGAGGGTATCATCAATGGTAAAAGGAGCACACCATATTCTATATTCTAACAGGTTATGGTCACACACCCCTTTATTCAGCCTAAAAAGATGGAAGGAAACATAGCCGCTAGATATTGAGCTCGTTGAGGAACTGCTGGTAGGGTTACTAGCAGGAGTAGCTTCCAAAAGCACTGTAGCTAGGGTTACCAACAAAAGCAGTTGAAAAAACCCTAAACCTCTTGTCGAGGCACCTTAAGTGACAATATTGACCTAATCTTTGTATAGATCAGTGCGCCCTAGCCCAGCGCATCTCCTGGTACTCTCAGAAGGCCAAGATGTGAAGTTTGGATTTCTGGTCAAATCAAGGGTTTGACCAAGTCAAGAAAGCCATGATGAACTCTATGAAGTCTGAGAACAAGTTATATGGAGCCTCTAACTTCAGAGCATGGAAGACAAGGATTGACCTCATCCTTGCTAAGAATAAAGTGTTGGATATTGTGAAAGGAAAGATCGTAAATCCAGAGTTTAAAGAAGGAGAAGAGAAGGAACCACAGAACGTAGAAGATATGGAGAAGTTCAAAGACGTTGACATCAATGCCATGAGTATCAGAGTGTATTCCATAAAATACCACTTGATACCCTACATCTCCCATCTTGACTCATCGAAGAAGATGTACGATGACCTAACAAGTCTCTTCTCAGTCAGAAACATTGGACAAGTTATGAGTCTAAAGAATGAGCTTCGTGACATGAAGATGAATGATGACAACAACATAACATCCTAATTTGTAAGGATCTCCCAGATAAGAGATCAACTACAAGCTATTGAAGAGATCACTTCAGAAAAGGAATTGGTGAACATAGTACTAAATGGTCTTCCCAAGACATGGGATGCATTTGCCGCAAACATGAATACAAGGAAGGAGTACCCGACATTTGAAGAACTTTGGACTTGTTGTGCTCAAGAAGAATCAAGGATCAATGCAAAAGAGAAACCCCAAAAGAAGTACGGTGATCAAGCCTTCACAGGAAAATTTAAGAACTTCAGGAACAAAAGGAAGTTTGGTTCAAGGAGGAAGCCAAATCAAGAGAAAGACATTTCAAAAATACAATGCTTCAACTGTCAGAAGTACGGTCACTACAGGAACTAGTGTCC
>ML861576.1:0-24069 GCA_009831015.1 Picea engelmannii | reverse complement strand
TGACAGGTTCATAGAGGCTTATTGCAGATTGCAAGAGGGATCTTTATTTGGAGTTTGATATGAAGGATTTGGGGTTGATGCACTATTTTGTTGGATTGGAGGTGTGGTAGCAAGATGGTGAGATTTTTTTGGGATAGGGGAAATATACAGTGGAGATCTTGAAGAGGTTCAGATGCAGGATTGTTGGCCGATGTCTACACCCATGGTTACTAATTGGAAGAAGATAGATGCTTCCAAGCAAGAGACAGTGGACCCTACCTTGTACAGGCAGTTGATAGGCTCTCTCATGTATTTGGTTAATACTAGGCCAGACATTTGTTTTGCTGTGAATACTCTCAGTGAGTTCATGGTTGAACCAAGGAGAGCACATTGGATAGCAGTGAAACATATATTGAGGTACCTACGTGGCACAATTGAGTATGATTTGAGGTATGCTCAAGGAGATGGAGTGAAGTTGATGGGCTATACAGATGCAGACTGGGCATGCAATGCAATGGACAAGAAAAGCACTTCAGGGTGTTGTTTCAACTTGGGATCCGGGGTTGTCTCTTGGTTCAGTAGGAAACATAAGTCTGTTGCATTGAGTTTTGCGGAAGCAGAATACATGGTAGCGAGCGTGGCAACATGTGAGGCTATATGGCTTCGAAAAGTGCTAGTGGCATTGTTCGATCAAGAGCTAGAACCGACCATCATACACTGTGATAATCAAAATTGCATAAAACTCTCTGAGAATCCAGTATTTCTTGATAGGTCGAAGCACATCGACATTAGGTATCACTTCATTCAAGATTGTGTGTAGAAGGGTGGAGTTCAACTGCAATATGTGCCTACAGATGAGTGGGTGGAAGATATTCTCACCAAGGCCTTGATGAAAGGCAAGTTTGTCTACTTTAGGGATAAGATGGGAATATTGGAGAACACCTTCCTCACTAAGAGGGAGCGTTGAAATATTGTAGTGAGGATAGGTGTCTTGGCTTAGGCAAGGTGTCATGCAAGCCAAAGACACATGAATTAATGTTTCTCCAATTCATTTAAATTTTTCCTAAGTCTAACTTAGGAAAATGAGATTAATTAATTTGATTAATGATCATTTAAATTTTTCCTAAGTCCAAACTTAGGAAAAGACAATTATTAATCATTATTAGTTAACCCTCTGTGAGAAGCTTCTTTGATCTTATCCAAAAGTCAAAGTTTGTTTCAGATTAGATCGTAGCTATCGATTTGACACATTGGGGATTTAATCTCCACCATCAAATCACTTAGCCGAAGATTTATAAGTAGAGGTGGTGGCTTGAGGAGAACATATTGACTCATTGAGTGTGACACTGAGAGGGTTTTCGATTGCAGATCAAAGTTGAGGAGCATTCTTGGAAGAGTCCAGGGGCCGCAAAGGAGATAGGAAGACTATTAGTCTTCATCTTCAGCATAGCCGCGTGCCAGATCTGTGAGAGAGGGGCTGTGTTCCCTTGATCTAGGGTCATGAGGGCAGGATTTGCTGCAAAGGCTACGCAAGGGTGTAAGGGGGTCGCGTTTGGAGATGTGTGGCAGTCGTGAGGGAGAGGAGGCATAGCCATACCCTCTCCAATCCAAATCGAGCATGTCCGTGGGGGCCGTGAGTCAGTTCGTGGAGGCCATGGGCACCTACAACCACTCAAATAACCACTGGTTATGCAGATAGTAGAACCGTGAGGGTTAGGCCAAGACTCTGAGAGTTGTATGCTCAGATCCAAGCAGTAAATTCTCTGTGGGTGAAGTTGCCAGGCTTGGCACTGCTGTAATAATTTTCTGATCTGCTGAAGCAAAATAATAAACCCTCGTTCGCTGGTTTTCCGTGGAGTTGGGGTTTCCAGGGTAAATTTTATGGTGTTGAAATTGTGTGATTGGTTTCTATTATTTCCGTTGTGCATTGCAAGGTTATTATAGCTCAGTAATATTTCTGTTTATAGATTAGATTTATAATTTTTTGTTGTTCTTTTCTGGGTATAAAAATCTATTGAGAACATAAATTAATTTGACGAGTTTAAAGAAAAATAACACTTATCGTATCTTTTATTCATATGTTATTTCATGTATATCTGTAGTGTTTCATTTTATGCTTTTGGAGTAGCTTAGTGCAGTCCTACAACTTTGTATCATTGAAGGTACTTCCTAGTTCCTTTGACCTATCATTTTGGTCATTTGTTGGACATTAATAAATTATCTTATCTTATTCATATGGTCAATAGTTGAGATAATGACTTCCCTTGACTATTGATACTTCAATTTCACTTCATAAATTAATGTTAGCCACACTAATGTGACTTTATTGATTTCACTCTTAATATTATCAATAGAGTGTTAATACACATATTCCCATGCTAAGTTTGTCAAGATTCACTCAGGTAGGCAATTTGGGAGATGAACACCAGTGGGGAAATAGATGAGGATTTCTAGGTCGAGCTTTTCAAACATGGTAGACATGCTTATGTTGAATACATTGTTGGTTTATTTAACAGTGCTGTTTTGAACAATTGTTGGATGATCGCGGTTGCCCACACATTCTCTAAGCTCTATGCTACTTCTCTTCATCTACAATTGTTAGAGGAACTAGAGAGGAGGCGGGTTTTGGGTTAGAGGACAAGCTTGTTTCAGGCTAGGGTGTTAGACCATTAACCATATCCTCATCTTTTGGGCCATTATTGAGGAGGTGAGACAACGCTCTTTGAAAGTCTTCTGTTGCTTTGTAGACTTTCGGAAGGTGTTTGACTTGGTTTCGAGGGAGGCGCTATTCCAGAGACTTAGAGATATTGGCATCTTGAAGATCCTCATCATAACCATCAATTACATGTGTAATAATGTCACCTTAGTGACTTAGGCTAGAAGATAGGCTTTCTGGTTATTATTAGCTTTTAGGGTTTTGGACAAATATCACCTCTCAAACTCTATATAAGATGGTTGAATCCCATTGTAATAGTTTGAAATATTTTTCATAATATAACAGGGTGTTATTTTGTGTAATCTCTCATTTGTGCTTAGTGATGGGGCTCCACCCTATCTAGTGTTTCGTCATTTAGCAATCTAGCTCATGTAATGTGGTATCAAATAAGATATATTGTGAAACTTGTCACTCCAACCACCGGTCGAGAGTTCGAACTGAATGTGTGGGGAAGAAGGTAAGTCGACTTGGGTGAATAGTAGAGCTACCATTTAACTTTGGAGTCGCCATTATAATGTAGAGTTGTCGTTTGCAGAGCTGTCATTTGTAACTGCCATGATATGGGACTCTAGCCATCACTTATCAAATAGAAAGAAATGTAGTGCTGTATCTTAAAGGGGAACCGCCATTGAGGAAGAGGGAGCCACTGTGATAGTGATTGAGGAAGTCGTGTCATTGTACTTGTTATCGCACGAGTTGTAGGTTGGGCAAAGCCCGACCCAACCACCAAATGGTGACAACGTTGAGAACACCTACCCACTGTCACCTTAGGCAGGTATTCCCGTCACTTTAGAGATGATAGAATCACCTCAAGGGGGAATCCCGGTGACCCTAGGGGGAAATGAGATGGAAAATGTGATGTATGATTAGATGCGCATATAGGTCAAGTTGCTATGTGTAGAGAAGGGCTTGAATAAGGTCTTGATGGTAGCCAAGGTTGCCATGAAGTAGTAGACCTTGTCAATGCTGATTGTACCTGCCCGAGACACAAGGAAAAACGAAGATACAAGCCCAAATATATGACGGACCAGCAAGTTAGGCTTTCTGTCCCTAATTGCAGCAGTTAGTAGCAGTATATATCAGCAATGAAAATGATAATTAATGCTGCAAACAAGTTGCTAAAAGTCTAGTTGAAMGARCAAGAGATAAACTAGAAACAACTAGATYAACTCAAGTAAGATAGCATTAGACTTTAGCAATGAAACAAGGCTGTTATGGATAGTATTGCAGAGATACTTTTGCAGCCTTGTGGCTGTAGCAAACAACTTGTTACAGCAAAGAAATCAGCCACGAAAAATCACAAGTAATCCACCCAAAAGATGTGCTAGGCCTAGTAGATTGTAGGGGTAAATTATTAACAACTTCTGACGGTTGAATTGTGAGTTACTCAAGAAAGTGTTTAGGGTTTGCTGCAGCCCTAATTTCTGTAGCATTAAACTTATTACAGCAGCAAAATGGTTGGCTAAAAGAAGATGCCCTTAGGGCACAAGAATGCTTATAACATGTAGAAGAAATTCCAACTTGAACAATTCCAATATCTCGTAGGTTTACATATCCCAATGCTATGGTTTATTTCTCCAATGGAAGAGATTAGTGCTTTTAACTATTGGGTTATGGAGTCTTTAAAAGAGAAAGAACTAGTTGTGCTACCTCCTTGGGGGTGTAAGCTCTTTTACTCCCCAAGTTAAGCAAAACTAGCTAAGGAAAACCCTAGGAGGGTGTAAGCCCTTTTACTCCTAGTATTCCTTTGTGCAACAACTTATTTCAAGACCAGATGATGGCCTTGGTGGGGTTGTATGTACTTATACTCCCCAAGAAGTTTAGCAAATTAGACTTGTAACAAAGAAAGAAGCAATAAAATGGATTCCTCACCTAGTGCAAGCATAAACAAGATAAACTCCTTTAACCAAGAAATATCCACCATAAAGCAAGAAACACACTCCAAGAGAGATGCAAATCACTTCTTCCACCAATAGAAAAGATAAACCATAGCAAGAGAATGTAACCAAAAGAGATGAAGAGAGTTTCCCAAGAAGGGCACAAATTTCAGTGAATATCCTCTCACAAGAGGGAGAGTTATGTTATGAAATGAGATTCACATGATCTCTATTTATACAAAAAGTTGTAAACATAGTTTGTCCACTTAATTAGGGTAAAAAGTAAGATAAGGGGTCAACAACCCTTATCTTACCCCTTTACACAAATAATAATATTTAATTTTCACTTTTGCACATTACAAACCCTAAAATAAGAAGACGTCACCCTTTTAGGGAGACATTTTGGCACTTGGGCAAGTCGTTGGAGTTGGGGAAGCATGGCTAGGCCTCGAAAGGCCACTTGTCATTCATCCAAGCCCCTTCTTCATGATTCAAAGCCTCCTTCCTTCAAAACGTGCCATGTGTCAATGAGCAGTACCTCCATCACCACAAACCCTAGCCCTAGGTGACGTCAAGTCTCAAGAAGTGACGTTTCGCCCCTCCTAGGAAAGTCGTTTGGCATGTGAGGGCTAGGTCATGTCTTTCAAGGTGTCTTCTAGGCCTCCAAAAGCAAGTCATCATGATCTGGCAGGTGGGCCCTTGGCATCCAACTTGTGGGCTTCAAGCCCCATGGAAGCCCAAGCTAGGCTTGTTCCTCCAAAACTGTCCACCAAACAAGGTCCTGCAAAACAAATAGGCATGCCCACCAAGGATCTCAAGTCAAAATATCATGGCAAGTGAAAACCACATCTAATAGACAAGGCACCTAAACATGTGCATCAAAACTACCTCATCAAATTAAACAAATGCTCCAAGACCCTATACAATTGACCAAGTTTAGGTATGGGAGGGGTGTCATAGAAGTCCTATTGGGTAGACCAAAACCCTCAAGTGGGTGATGCTCCCAAGGATGCCCCTTCAAGGTCATGTAGTGGATGATGAGGTGGATAGGAGTTTAGGTTCGATAGGTCAATGAGTTTCATGACATACAAGGGCTTGTATTATCTCGTTTATGGGTACCTCTGTAGGGGGTGTGCTGCACCTTCTTCCTCAATGCAACCTTTTTCCAAGCCCATTTATTGCCTTTTATTCTTTTAGGATGTTTCCAGGTTGAAGCCAAGGTGGGGCTTCTACCTAAGCATGAAAATTTGTGCCCACCTTGACTCTACCCTAGTCACATCATGCTTCCCCAAGTTGGAAACATGTGTGGGGCTTCTACCTAAGCAATAAAAATAGTGCCCACATGCTCCTCCCTGGTTGGCATTTTGTTATTAGTCATTCTTTTACGGGTCCCATTAGTTTTTTATGAGAGATATTTCATTGTCCTCGAGATCCTTGGGCAAGCACCTAGAAGGTTAATATTTTAGGCTCTTATCTTTTGCCAACAACCATCCCCCTGGGCCTTCAGCCCCTTCTTCCCATGAAATGAGGTACATGCCCTTCTTGGGTCATTAAAGTCAAAAGGCCTAGAAGAGGGCAATATGATGGGAGTGTAATGAGCGAAAAGTGGTAAGTATGGTCGAGAATGGTGCGATAACCTCTCAAGGGACCCCTAGTTGCACCCCTTCCCCAAAAGTTGGCCACTTACCAGGAAATCGATGATACTCACTAAGGTGAAACAGGGTCAAAAGCATAATGTCCAAGCAAGCGTTGTATAATCAAAAGCAACTTAAATACAACATGTTTAAATGCCTCAAATATTAGGGTGATTACTTGCCACAATACCTGACTTGTACCGCATGGAGCAAGACCCATGTGTTGTGCAGAAGCTAGCTGGTGTGGTTGATGCATTGACAATGGATCCAAACTGTGGTGATAGAGTGGGCTTCCATGTGTGCAAGTGGACACTGCGAGTCATGTGGTGTCTCGACACTCCATATCTGCAACATGAGGGCCTCGAGACATCATCTCCTTACTTATCCCACAAAATGGGGATAACAGTACCATTCAAACGAGGTTGCGACATTTGGAGTTGTCAACGAAATGATTTGAGGAGAATTGTGATGGGAGATATTGACGGGGTGATGGCGTGTGGAGAATAAGCCTCACCCAGTTATATGGCCACTATGCAGATTGATGAGTTGGGCAGTTCATTAATGTATCATTGAAGAAGATTTGCTCGCGCATGATTTATGGGGCAGATCATGAGTTGGGTTAGATTTGCAGGCACAGGTAGATTGGGAGCTGGGTGCATATAGATATATACTCTTTAGTGCAAGACCATCATAGAAGAGTAATTTGCAATAGCATGGGTTCAACAAATCATATCATTTGGTAAAATTCTTGTAATATTCTTTTTGAGATATATAACTGATTTTTAATAGGGTTTAGACAGATTTTGATTTCAATGGAAATACCTTTAAAAAAACATTCTAGTCTCAATATCCATACCTGGAAAGTAAAAAGCCAAGTGTAGCTGATGAACAAGATCTTGTGGGGAATAATAAATGGGAATGAGAAATCACCTACAAATTCGAATAACCTATTGGAATTGTAGAACATAGATGATAAAGCCAAGGTCATTATTGGCCTTGCTCTCTTAGACTCTGAGTTGCATCATGTAGATCTAGAAAAATCACCCAAGAAAATTTGGGATAATTTGAATAAACTATTTGAAGCAAAAGTGATAAATTCAAAGTTTTCTCCAAAGCTTTAGTTGTTCAGCTTCAAGATGTATGATGGAGTCACTATGTCTAACTCTAGCCACATAAGCAATTTGAGATCTCTCATCAGACAATTATTAGAAGTCAAAGCTACGGTAGAAGAAGAGGATGCTGAAGCCATTTTGTTAAACAATCTGCCTTCTAAATACAACAATGCCATTTTTACTCTCAATTAGATGTCTTCACAAACTCTAGAAGACATGATTTCAATTCTCTTAGTTGAAGAAAAGAGAGCGGTTGGAGGAAATTTAGAAGGAGATTCTCAACCAGAGATTGCACTATACTCAAAGAAAAGGATGGGAAAGAGAATGATAGGTAAGAGTGAGAATGAGTGTTACCACAGTGGAAAAATAGGGCATACAACAAGTAATTGAAAAATCCGTGCTAGTGACCTTCTCAAAGAAAAGCTTAAAGAATCAACAAATATAGCCTTTGTTGGAGATCCACTTGATATTGATAACGATGATGATCTCGTTGAAGAACTATCATTGTTTGCATTTTAAGGGGCCCATACATTGAAGACGAGTGATGCAGGGGAGGACTGATGGCTATTCAATAGTTTGGGATGCTTGTGGATTAGAGAAACTATATCTCATTGGGGTTATGCGACATGCATGTGGGGATTGTTGTTCTATAGTTCAGGAGAGATTCAAGATCTGGAAGTTTGGTATTACAAGATATATCATGTGCAAATGGTGTCCAATGATGCCGAGAACTTGGATTACAGTTGGGAGACTATACCTTTTGGAGGAATAGGGAGCAACTTGAAGGAGTTGTACTGGTTCAAGCACTGTTTTCAAAGAAGCGTTTGAAGAATGTTTGTTTAAGTTGTTTTTAGTTTTCAGTAAATTTATTTGCAATCATAGCGTGTTTGCTTTCAATACTGGAAGCCTTAAAAGGGGGTGCTAGAATATAAGGCTGACATGTGTAGCAAAGTCAACTTAGTGACCTAGGATAGAAGATAGGACTTTCGGTTATTATTATCTTTTAGGGTTTTGAACAAACATCACCTCTCAAACTGTATATAAGAGAGGTGAATTCCATTGTAATAATTCGAAGTTTTTTTCATAATATAATAATGTCACATGTGTTATTGTGTGTAATCTCTCATTTGTGCTCAGTGAGTGGCTCAAACCTATCTAGGATTTCATCATTTAGTAATCTAGCTCAGGCATCATGCAACTTTATGAGTCTATCTTGGACCCTTCACACAACACACAGTGTTAGATTTTTTCTAGACCACCATTGGGGTGAAGCAAGGGTGCCCCCTCTCCTTGACTTTGTTGGGGTTATATATAAACGAGTTGGAGTCTGTTAGCACTGAAAGTCACACTTTGACTGCTAAAGTGTAAGCTTAGCACCCATCAGAATGTAAAAGATAATTTGGTTTTGAACAGGTGGATCAACAAGATGGAGAAAAAAAGGGAGAGGGCAACAAACTGCAGATCAGTAGGCTACACCAATGGGCAATGGAGTCACAAACATCCTACTCATCGAAGGCACAAAAACTGCTCAACAAAAAACAAGATTATATGCTGATAGGTGTAAGAATGAAGAAGGAAAACATAAGATAGAATGTTCACTAAACAAAGATCCTCTCAATTTAATGAATCAATAGATACTTGAATATAAACAATGATTGATGGGCAAAATACAACAGATCCTCTGCTGCTTAGGGATCCATAAATCATTGACAGCCTTTGATCCTCAAATCTGCAATATATTCAAATAAGAAGAAATATAAAAGAAGAGTTACAATCTGAAATCACAGCTCTCATGAGTCTCCAATAGCAGTAATGCTTACAATCAAAAAATGCCCATAGGCTTACAAATGAACACACACAGGAAAACTGCCTACTCCTACTCTCTCAAGCCTCTCTTGGCTCATCCATCCTCTTACAAGAGATCTTTCCTTCTTTAAATAGACAATAGCATCCAAATGAACTAAGGAGGTCGAATCCCATCTCCTAAATTGGATTCTAAGCCTTGGAGATAGGTGGCAACAGTCAAAGAGACAAAAATCCAACAAACTGCTGATTTTCAGGAATTTGTTGGAAGTCATTAATCAATTGTTTCCACCTCATGCATGAAGCCTTTGCTGGAGCTAAATATTAGGTGCAGGTGTCCCTTGATATCTAACTGATCCTTGAGAATCCATTCGAACTCTCCTTGACATGTGGCAACCTCCCAACAAGGTGAATATCAAAACCGTGACCGCTACAAGAAATTATTACGCAGTGCCACTATGCAGAGTACACAACGCCTACTTCTATATCCAATATCTCTCAAACCAAAACACATTTTGAAAAACTGAGAGAGGTTTTTGTTATTTGGAATGTTATGAACAAAAACCTCCTCCAGTTTTCAAAAATACAATCTCAATTGTTCACAATCAAATTTTTAAGTTAATGACTCAAAATTGGTAAAATAACTCTGCACAATTCGTTTTCTGCCAGAATATTACGCAGCGCCTGTAGGTAGCGCCACTGTGCTGCGTCTGTGTGTCAGTTTAGGTAGCATTGTAAAAAAAACGCAGCGCCTTCAATCTTGAACATGTGCAGAGTAATTAATGGCCTTTCATGATATCAAACCCCCTTTACTTAGATGCCTTGGCAGTGTAAAGAGGTAGTGTATTTTACCACTGAGGGAGCTGGTATTTGGCAAAACTTAAAATCATGATAATTAAAACCTTGGAAGCCCTTCACCAACTATTTTTTCATCTTGACACTTAACCTCACACTCTTTCTGGTAGAAAGAGGATCTTCAATTGACACAACAGACTTCTTGTTCTTAGCATTAACAGGCTTTTTCAGCGTAGCTGTACTATCTTTAAATGCTTGTTCTTGATACTTGGCACCTTAACCAATCTTGTGCTAACAGAGTCTTTTTTGCATGAGCACATCTAGCTCGAGGATGGTGGTTTCCTCTAGCACGTCCTGATTTCCATTCTCTTCTTTGTAAACGATGTGGTCCTCTTGGCATCCACCACTGAGGGTTAACAAACAAAGTTGGATGATGTCTCTAGCTACTGTGATCTTCAATAGTTGATGGTCAACCTAGATAAAACCAAGGTTATTATGATTTTCAACGGGATGAAGAATGTTCTCACAAACTACTACTTTTTCTTCTGGGGAATGGAGATTAAAATTTAAGATCACCATTGCTTACACATATTTGGGGGTTTAGTTTTCATGACCTAGATTTGGTTTCAGAAAATGTCTCCAGCCCAATATTAGCAAGGGCTATGGCTTCCTTGCTCTCCTTGAGAGACAATGTTGTCAGAGCCATTTCTAGGATATATCATCAAAGATGGAGCTCATGGATAGTAATATTAGGCACATGGTTCTTTACGACTTGGAGGTTTGAGGGCCTAGTTTGTTGGACTCACACTAGGCCATGACAAAGGAGTTCAAGTAATCATGCTTTGCTGTATCATTAGATGAAAGAGGATAGTTCCCTAGTTTATCATTTAGGTAGAGTTTGGTGCTTGCGCCTTTTGGATTGAAACCATCTTCAGATTGGTTTCACTTATACACTGGGTTTGGAGGTTTGCTGACTCAATTGTTGGTAGGGATCGTTATCCTTGTCTCGCCTATTGCTCCTCAAGGGTCATCACCTCGACCAATCTTGCTGAGCGTGTTCATTGGTGGTTTGTGGAGGCTGCATGTTTACTACAGTCAATTGGTATATTGATGGACCGCTTTTCCTTGTTCAGATACTCTCTAGATGCTCTTGGTCATCTCTTGTTGACTAAGTAGGAGCTGAGTAGGATCACTAGAGAGGACATATATAAGTAATATATTCAGGTTACTTGGGTCGCCCCTCCAGGAGGTTTGAATCCTAAGATGGCCCTATATGTAGACCACTTCATGGAGGTGAGGGATGGCATCATAATTTGACCTCTTTACACACTTTGTCATTGGATGCATGCACATAGAAACCCCCTGGGCCAGTTTTGTGTTGCCTCACATTGGCTTTGGATCGAAGTTGAGCATCATATCACCTGGGTAGATAGGATTTGCTAGCTATGCCATCTTCGTGAGATCGATATAGAACAACACTTCATCTTTTGGTGCCCCATTTATTACGAGATCTGAGGGTGGTTTTACTGCCTTCTCATGGAGGCCCAAAACTCCCTCTCCACTTTCTTTAGGTACTTGGACCAGTGGTGCTTGGATTTCTTCACGTTTGTTCACGAGGGATGCCCTCGGACTTCGATCTTACTCGCTCTGACCATCTCCCCCAAATTGGACACTTCCAGGATGATTACATCTTTTTTTCTGGTTCTCCCAGCAAATAGGGGCACCAAGAGGTGGGAAGACAACAATGCCATATTAGTCGCTAGATCCATCAGATCTATGAGACCTTGGATGATCACTGGTGCTTAGCTGGCATGGACCATATGGAGATCTGGTCTTAGATACAGAGATGGTTCTCACAACAGCTATAGATGGATGTCTTCCTCCAGTTCTTGACAGTGGGTGGCATCTTTTAGATAGCGAGTCACACTGCAGACCAGCTCCTCCAATTCTTCTAGGTACTCTGGATAGTCACATATCAATAGTTTTTTCCCTATGGCCTCAGATGTCGGAAGAGTCATGTGAGATTTCTAGCCCATGGAAGTAGTGGTGCGGCCCCTCCTCCCCATCACCCTCAGGTGGTAGTTTTGGGGAATTTTGAGGCTTCCTTTGGGGTTACTGGTTGAGAGGCATTCTCCCCAGGGTTCTGGTTCTCAATGGTCGTCAGCAGTGCTTACACTATCTTTTTTTGCTTCTCAACCAAAGCTTTATCCTCTGCTCTTGGCTTATTGATTCTTATATCTTTGATATTGTAGATTAGATCTGCCTTATCTTGCTTTTCTAGGAGTGGCCTTTGTGCTCCCACTCTGTATTGACATGTATTTACTTAGCAGTTCCATTGAGCTATTTGTGGTCATTTGTTAGGCATATAAAATGATCTTGTCTTATCTTATCTGATTACTCCATGTGTTACAGTTCCCTCTTGGACAAATCAGGGTTGGGCCTTACCAAGCCTGGATATATAATTGACCTTCTGCTTCTGTTCCTATACTTCCATCCAAAATACAAGGCAGGAATTCAGGTTTTGTTTAGTGTCTTTCAGAGAGCATTCATCCTTTTAAGGACGATGGGCTTCTTATCTGATGTTGCCTTAATTTTTACATGTTCATGCATAGATTTGTATTGAGATATGTGAATCCTTAATCTGCCCTACAAAATACAAAGAAAATGCAGATTTTAGGAATCTGCCATCCTTCTTATGCACCTCCTACCCAAAGTGGGCCTCTGCTTAGCACTGGATCTGTAGATTCGTATGAAACCCATCACCTTCAGCCATCTGGCTTCCATCTTTGTTTATAATCAGGGACACAAAAACAATTGGTGATTTGGAAGAAGGGAAGCGGTGAAATATGCCCTTATATTTCCATCTTGAACTGATCCATGATTATATTACTGACTATTTGCACCCATATGTCCCTTGAGACTCACTATCTCAAAATCAAAAGCAAAATGTGGCCAGGTTTCTTGCATAAAATGTCTTATCATGGTTTTTATTTGAGAATTTGATAGTAGTTTGTCTGTTGTATTTGTAAAAAATCTGTAGTTCATAAAACACTATGATTGATTTGAAAATTTGGATCTGCAGTTTGCATGTTTGCATGTTCTTTGTGCATTATGATTATTATCTGATCACTATTATCATGTTGCAGAATGTTGTTTATGCAGATTTCGAGTTTTTTGATCCTAAACAGGATGACTTCCATGGACTGAAGAGTTTACTGACGACCTATTGTGATGGGGAGGAATGGGATTTAAATGGTTTCATAGACATAATTTTGGCTCAGACAACAGTAGGGACTGTTATCAAGACAGATGAAGATTGCCTTTTTGGTGTCATCACAGCTATTAACTTGGCAAGATATAAGGTTGGCATTTTTCAGATGGAGAGTTGACTTGCTTATCTTTTATTTTAGGATTTCATTTGCTATCTGTTTGCTGTCATATTTCATTAGTTTTACTTTTTCTGTAAAGTAGTGCTTACTTGCTTCTCTGTTCCTATTTTTTCATGCCGTACAAGGAAGTATTAAAAGATTCGATTTTTATTTTTTCAGTATTATGAAATACATCATCAGAACATATTACTGTCTTCTGCTTTGGACATGTTTTTTATTTTTATTTTTTGAAATTTTGCTTTTAGGTAATATACTGTTCGAAGCAAATTGACCTCCTGGGTGTTTGCCAGTAGTTAGACCTGTTAGCATCAGTTGTATTCTTCACATTACAGCACTAGGTCAACCTTTTCTTCTCATGGGTACTGTCCTCCAATTTGAATAATCTTTTGTTGAGTTCTTCTATTTTGCAGGTCTTCTTGCCCTCTCAGAACTTAAAATTGGATGCAAGATTTGTCAATAAACATAATGGAACCCATAACCTGGGTTGAACATTGGTGTAGTTTAGGGCTACATAAAATTTGTTTTCTCAAGGATGACAGAAAAGTAGATATAAAGGACCATTCAAGACTATAAGTGATGTCCTTTGTTAGTTTCTATGTGAAAAATTAATTGTCAAAATTGCACAAGATTTGTCAATAAACATAATGGGACGCATAACCTGGGTCAATTGAACATTGGTGTAGCTTAGGGCTATATAAAAGTTGTTTTCTCAAGGATGATACCAAAGTAGATATAAAGGACTCTTCAAGACTATAGGTGATGTCCTTTATTAGTTTCTATGTGAAAAAGTTATTGTCAATGATATGCAGTTGAGCACCAAGTATTCTTTTTGTCTGGTGTAGCATGGGTTATATGTTTACATAGGTTGCACAAGCTATGTCTGGGCTTATTGTGTTCACATTTTTCACTAAAGGCATTCACATTCATTGCATGATTTGTTGACTTTCCTATAACTCAGCATATGAAGTTAATGCCAATAATTTATTGTAACCAGAATTTATACTTGCTGTTATAAATTCAGAAATTATGCATGCAACCTACAGCTGAGTTATTAATCAGAAAATAAACAGCAGAAACATCCACAGAAACCGAGCATAAAAATAGTCAAACACCAGATATACCCTGCAAACCCCAGTGCGGGGAAAACAAGCAAAGAGGGGGCTTTATTGGCTTTTGAGAAATTGATTTACAGCAGCGAAAAAACACACCAGAAAATTTCTTACAGAAATTATCTTCCTCTGGTAGCTGTATGGCCCAGCCACATATGTTGTATGGCCCAGATCAACTAGCCTAGCAGATTCAGCCTTTGTTCAGCCCAAAAGAAAGACCTGTACGACCTGCACAAATTGGCCCAAAACAGTCTCAGAACCAGCCTGTATGGCCTGGGACAATTCAGCCCTTTTTTTGGTGCACTGTATGGCCTGTACGGCCTCCTTTCTCTGCTGTGTACAGCCTGCCTTTTGCTGCTATGCTTGCTGCTAAACCTGCTCTTTTCCTCTAGAATCCCCTTAGTCAAAGCTCCAACACTGCCCTCTTTCTCAGCCAACAATGCTCTCAGCCAAACGCCCCTCTTCCTCTCACTTGCTCAACCTCACAAATGAGAATGTGTGTCCTTCACACCCTCAACACCTTTCTTTATCCTTCTATCAGCCACCTTGCTGTCTTGATTTGTGTGCCAATTCAGCCTCCAAGGCTACAAGGAGGTGCACCCCCCTTAGTTGGACCCCACAATCCACTCACAAGCCTCATGAGGTGTGCCCCACTAGCCCGGGCCCCACAATCCACTCAAAACAAAAAAAATTCTGATTGCCTAAGTCAGACTTAGGCTAAGATAACTAAGGCTGATCTGGGTCTTTTAATGTGTCCGTCAGCTAGCCTAGGGCACATAGGCATAGCTAAGACACCTTGTGAGTTACAAAAAACTAACACTCTCTCTTAGCGAGGAAGGTGTTTCCACTCGGAAAAATCTCTGATCCCATAAAATTTGTTGCTGCTGCTGCTGCTGCTGTAGCTGCTCCCTCTGAACTTGAAGACCCTCCTGCTGCCTCTGCTGCACTTTGATCTGATCTCTTGCTTTGCTCATCCATCAATGTTATGTCATACCAGCTGACAGTCTTTGACACTGATCTTTGGTCCATGATCCCCTTGGACCCAACTATAGGCTGTCCCAACACCTTGTACATCATACCCTCCTTGATGCCAAGCCTCATTGTTGCATCCAAGGTCGCTTCCTCTGACCGTATGAGCACCTGTCCATCCTTGAACATCACTGCATACCCTATATCCTCTAGAGTTGATAGAAAGAGCAGATTCACCTTTAGCTTTGGTACAAACATCACCTCATCCACCTCCGGAGAACCACCTGACTCTAGCTGGAATTTGATGCATTCCAACCCCCTTCATTGCATGCCTGGTGCGTGCCCCACTCTTCACATGGCAGCCTGAACCCATCTCTGAAACACTAAGGAACACCGACCTCATTCTTGTCATATGGCGAGATGATCCACTGTCCACGAACCATGCCTCACTGACCTCCAACTCAGCCAATCTGTTGCTGCTTGAAAGAGAGGTAACCAAAGAAAATTCCTCCTCGAATCTCTTTGCAAACTCATCTATCTCAATAGATGCTAAGGCTCCCACCTCTTCCTCCTCCACCTCTTTTTTCTTCTTGGGACACTAGCTGACATAGTGGTCAGTCTTGTGACATGCAAAGCATTTTACTTTTCCCATGTCGTTGGAACCTACCGCTCCACTGCTCTTCTTCGCATGAAGAGCCACATTCTCCTCCTCCTCACACTTCGGTTGGCTAGCCTGAGTGGCATCAACTCTCTTCTCCTCTTCGGTAAAGTCATTCCATAATCTCTCCCAATCATGGAGCTTCTCTCGAGCCACCACTCCTTGGACAAATACTTACCACTGCTTGGTGAAGCCATTCAAGGTTGTCCTCACCAACTTAGTCTCGTCCACGAGCTCTCCAACAACTGCCAGTTCATCTTTGATTTGAGTGAACTTTGTGAGGTAAGTAACCACTGGCTCTTCCTTGGCCATCTTCGTGTTTCTCAGCTTCTCTCTGAGCAACATCTTCCAGCTCTGGTTGTCAGACTGGTACAATTTCACCAGGGCGCCCACATGTCCTTGGCTATCTTCTTACAAGATAGATGAAGAATAATGTGGTCTTTGACTCCATCCACAATTATCCTCTTGGCCTTGACATCTTTCTTGTTGTGAGCTGCTAGTTGTATTGGATCAACTTGAGCAACTACTTTCCCTTCAACAATTTCCCATATCCTTTGCTTGTCCAATACCAGAGCCATACAATCCCTCCAAGGACTAAAATTTGAGGCGCCATCCAGCTTGTCCTCATACCTCAAGCCTGCACTGGCTATAGTCAACTGCTTTGACTCCCACACACTTTCTGGTCACACGTCCCACTTGCTGATTCACCCTTCCTGGTCTGCACAACAAGTCACTTGGCTCCTTCTGTACTCAGAGGCTAAGCTCTGGTACCATGTTGACTTTCCTATAACTCAACATATGGAGTTAATGCCAATAATCTACTGTAACCAGAATTTATACTTGCTGTTATATATTCAGAAATTATGCATGCAACCTACAACTGAGTTATTAATCAGAAAATAAACAACAGAAGCATCCACAGAAACCAAGCGTAAAAATAGACAAACACTAGATATACCTTGGAAACCCCGGTGTGGGGCAAAGAACAAAGAGGGGGCTTTATTGGCTCTTGAGAAATTGATTTACAACAGCAAAAAACACACCAAAAAATTTCTTATAGAAATTATCTTCCTCTGGTAGCTATATGACCCAACCACATATGTTGTACGACCCAACTCAATTAGCCCTACAGATTCGGCCCTTGCTCAGTCCAAGAGAAAGACCTATACGACTTGCACAAATTGGCCCAAAACAGTCTCAGAATCGGCCTATACGGCCTGGGATAGTTCGACCCTTTTTCTGGTGCACCGTATGGCCTGCATGACCTCTTTTCTCCACTGTGTATGACCTTCCTTCTGCTGCTATACTTGTTGCGGTGAAGCTTGCTGCTAAACCTGCTCTTTTCTTGTAGAATCCCCTCAACCAAAGCTCCAACACTGCCCTCTTTCTTAGCCAACAATGCCCTCAACCAAGCGCCCCTCTGCCTCTCACTTGCTCAACCTCACAACTAAGAACGTGTCCTTCACACCCTCAACCCCTTCCTTTATCCTTCCATCAACGACCTTGTTGTCTTGATTTGTGTGCCAATTCTGCCTCCAAGGGTCCAAGGATGTGCGCCCCCCTTAGCTGGACCCCACAATCCACTCACAAGCCTCATGAGGTGCACCTCACTAGCCTAGGCCCCAAAATCTACTCAAAACAGAAAATTTGCTGATTGCCTAAGTCCAAGGCTATAGGGGAGCACCTCCTCTCCCTCGAACCCACTCCAAAAGCGTGCTTCGAACGAGAGCGTTTAGGGAGCACGCTCCCTGAACGCTCTCGTTCAAGAGCGAAATTAGGGAGCATGCTCCCGCATGAAAAACGACGCTCCTTGGTTTTTTAGGGAGCGCTCAAGGAGCGTCTAGGGAGCGAACGCTCCCTCCTTAGGGAGCGTTTTCTCCTTGGATGTTCCCTGAGCGTCCCCCCATAAAAAAATGATCCCCAAAAACGCTCCCCCCATAAATAATGATCCCCCAAAACGCTCCCACGAGCCTGCATGCTTGATGAGGATTTGGGTTTTTTTTTTTCTTGGTTTTTGAGAGAGTTGGAAGCAAGGGAAAGGTAGCCTAGGGTTAAACTAAGAGGTTAAATCACTCATTCACTCATTTTTTTCTCATTCTATTTCTCATTTCATTCATTTCACTCATCTTTACTAAGAGGGTTTTGAGAGGGTTCTTGCTAGTTCTTGAGGAGATTGAAGGGAGATTGAAGAGCTTGGAAGGGATTGAAGAGCTTGGAAGGGATATTGAAGGCTCCCATAGGGAGATTGGAGAGCTTTGAAAAGAGATTGGAGAGCTTGAAAGGGAGATTGAACTTTGAAGGCTGCCATTTGTGAGAGCTTGGAAGAAAGATTGAAGGCTACCATAGTCATATTCAACCACCATTGGAGAGCTAAAGAGGTAGGCTCTTAAGCCAATTTTTCTTTCTTGTTCTTTCTTAAATGCATGTGTTGTAAACTAGTATATTATGCTATCTTGAATATTTGAATGTTTTCTTCTCCTACTCTTTCCCATTTCCCCTCCATCATTCTATTGCAGGTGGCAAGTTATTATCAAGGTTCAACAATCATGATGATGATGTCAATGTGGTATGCCATTTTGGTTCCAGTTTTGATTATAATGATGGTGGTGGGAAGTTCACGTTGAAATACCCATGATAGTGAGGAAGAAATAGAAGCGGACAACACATACCAAAGAGAGGAGGAAGGAATGGAAGGGGATGAAGACAATGAAAATGATAGTGATGATCATGATCCCCAAAAAGCCAAGGAGAAGTACACACCTCTGTGGAAGTATGTCATAAAGCTTAGTGGAGGGAAAGGGGGTGGAACAAGAAAATTTATATGCCACCATTGTCATACATAATACACAGGTTCCAATACCCGTGCGAGAAAGCATCTATGTGGGAGTATGTACTAGGATGAAGGTAAGAATATAGGAATCAAAACCTGTCTGAAAGTGGATCTCGAAGATAGACTCAAATACCAAAGGGAAGAGGAGGTGGTACAAGACAAAGCCAAAAAAATAAAGGTTGAACTTGAGAATGCACAAAGAATGTTCATAGGTCGAGCCGCATCTCGCCATGGTAGTGCATTCTCGCTTTCGTCTTCACGTTGAACACTATCATATTTCCTTGACCATGGTTGTAGAGATGACGTGGATGCACAAATTTTGAGGTTTCTCTATGCATGTGGTATATCATTCAATGTTCTTCGCTCACCATATTGGCATGAAATGGTCCAAGCCATCAATGGTGCCCCTAAAGGATATAGGAGCCCCGGGTATGACAAAGGTAGAACCTTGGGACTTGACAGGGAAAGAGCAAGGTGCTCTAGAAAAATTTACAAATGATTGGAACCAACATGGGGTATCAATTGTACCTGATGGTTAGACACATGTGAAAGGAAGGCCATTGATAAATATTCTTGGTGTGTCTGCTAGTGGTGCGGTCTTCCTTTCAGCCCATGACTACTCAAATCACTACAAGACATGTATTAATATTGCAGACAATGTTTTAAAAACTGGCAAACCGGAACCGGAACCAACGGATTTTACCGGTTTGATGGCTGACCGGTTCAATCCGGTCAATAAACCGAACCGGCCGATTCGGTCCGGACTGGTTGTGAATGATCCCAGATAAATAAGTATTGTGGAGGTGGCTAATGAGACATTAAATACACCAAAATCTTTGTGGATCTGAAAGCTAGCTAAGGGGTGTAAGCCCTAGGTTGATGTGATAACATTCTTTCTCACTCTGGTACTAACATTGCTAGTGGTTTCAATGTCATGCCTTGTGAGATCTCTCTAGATTTTGGTTGTTATATATGTAATGTCCTTGGAATTACAAATTGTCTTATTGTAATGGCATAGCCCTATGATGGGATTTTGTTCCACATTAATACTCCCCTTCCTCACCACATGTATGTGTGTGTTGTATATATTCCCACATGGTTAATAATGGTGAGACAAAAGTGATTTGTGAGCATTCACTAAAAGCTTTGCTAATTAGGAACCTAGCTTTGAGTGGCAAGTCCTTAAGTTGATGTGATAACATCCTCCCTCACTCTGGTAATAACATCTTTGATGGTTTCAGTGTCATGCCTCATGGTCCTTCTCTAGCTTGCAATTGTTATTTAAGTGTCATTGTAATTACAAGATATCTTACCACAATGGAATATCCATATGATATTTTTCCATTCCAGGGTAAAATATATTTTTTTCGTTAAAATTTAAATATTTTATTTATTTTTTAAAAAACTGGTTCATTGAAATCAATTCGATTGGTTCATTACCGGTTTTGGTTCCGGTTCCAGTTGGACCCTCGACCGGTTCCGGTTTTTAAAACTATGATTGCAGATGCCTTGATTAAAACCATTCACGAGATTGGGCCCTACAATGTCGTTCAAGTCATCACTAATAATGCTGCTAATTGTAAGGCGACAGGAGCAATCATTGATTATAGGTACCCCAATATATTTTGGTCGAGGTGTTTGGTTCACACAATCAACCTTTTGATGCATGATATCATTAAAATGAAGGACCATGATTGTTGATGGATTGGTGCTTTGTACAAGAGAGGGAAGAAGATGATAAGATTTATTACCAATCATAGCATGGCCCACTTCATTTTTCGCAATCACTCCAAGTTGGAGTTACTAAAGATTGCGAAGACCAGATTTGCTAGCTATTATCTCACCTTCAGGCACATGTTGAAGGTAAGAGAGGCATTGGATAGTATGGTCTCGAGTGATTCATGACATAATCTAAAAGACAGGGCTACATCCACATTTGAGAGAAGTGACTTTTAGGAGGTGGAGGACACAGTTCTTGATGGCCATTTTTGGCAACAAGTTCGGTATATTCTGCAGTTCACCAAATCCATTTACAATATGATTCATTTTGTAGATACAGATCAATCGGTGATTAGAGAGGTGTATGAGCAGATGGACAACATGCTAAGCCAAATCAAAGACATTGTTCAACCAAGGGATGCGATCTTGTATGATCATATCCATAAACTTGTGGTCAAAAGGTGGGATAATGTGATTGTTCCACTCCATGCCCTAGAATATGTCCTTACCCCAAAATATTATTCTTCATCTTGGTTGGCCCTACCAACACCTGGGGGTGGGGAAAGGAGAAAACCACATACAGATACATAGGTGCAAAATGGATATATGCTTGTATTGGACAAGTTTGTACCTAATGAAGAGGAGTGTACTCAAGTATGAAGTGAATTGAGCAAATACATCAAGTGAGCATGGAGTCTTTGGTAACTTGCATGCAACCAAAGATCGAGATAGGTTGGGTACTATCGAATGGTGGAATATGTATGGCTCCTTTGCCAAAAATTTGCATAAATTGGCGGAGAAGGTGCTTTCTCATGTCGTTAACACCTCTTCTACAGAGAGGTGTTGGAGCACCTACAACTTCATCCATAGTGTAAAGAGAAACAACTTGAATGCAGACTGGGCAAAAAGCTTGGTTTATGTGCATTACAACTGGAGGTTGTTGTCGCATTATTGTGATGCAAGGGGGAATGCTTTTTGTAAAAGAGATATGACTTGGGACAGCAATCCAAAGGAGATTAATTTGGAGGTTAGAGCCATGGTTTTAGAGCGCTTGGAAGAGGAACTTTTGGGTGATCATGATGGTGATCATATTCCTGGAGGAGACATGCCACCCCCATCCACTAGCAACATTCCATATTCATCAATTTTATCTTTATCTTCATAGTGTCCATTGTCACGTGGGGGCCATTTAGCTGTTGGTCGTGTTCCACGATCACTTCCACCTACTCCTACTATTCTTCAAAGACCACAATAGAAGAAGCTAGAAGTTTCTCGTGGCAAGAGAAAAACTTAGAGCATAGTACTTAGTACTTGCTACTATATACTAGATCTCTTTTTTTGTTTCTTGTTTAGAAGTAGTCTCCGACTCTTTAGAACTTAGTACTTTGTCTTGACTCTTTATTATGGCTTATTCTGTAAACAATGAAGTTATGAAGTTATGAACATGATATGACAATTTACCTTTGAAGTTTGAAGTTTGAAATTTGAATTTTGAAGTTTTGAACTATTGACTGAATCTGACAACTCTTTGGTAATGAATATGATGCTCTAGAGCCTAGACTCTATTTCATTTTGTGGTTGATGTTCTCTGTTACAATCTATTGATGACAAATGTTTATGATTGATGTTATATGTGTACTAAATGGTTGATGATCGTCACTAATCAATTAGTTAAATGATCTTATATCTATGTTTTCATGTTTTTTGCAATTGATTTGACATTCTACATGCTTTTTTTTATATATATGCATCAGTATATATATTTTTATGTATTATATAAAAAACGCTCCCAAAACGCTCCCGCTCCCGAAAATTTTAGAAAGTTGCCGCTCCCTCTCCCGCTTCCCGATTCCGCTCCCAGCAGCTTTGCTTAAGTCAGACTTAGGATAAGATAACTAAGGCTGATCTGGGTCTTTTAATGTGTTCATCAGCTAGCCTAGGACACATAGGCATAGTTGAGATACCTTATGAGCTACACAAAACTAACACGATTTGCTACACAGGTTAGACTTGTTATATTGATTGCTATGTATAGTAATGGATGGAATGTTTCTGAACCCTCTTTTTATGTATAAGGTGGTCCCTTGACGTTATAATGGGACCCCTCTTAGAAAATAGAATTATTATTGTGTCTTTTTGTGCAACACTTTGGTGAACAGTCATTTGGACTTGTTGGGCCTCCTATCCTGAGTGCAAATTTTATTTATTTTGTTTGGTCTCTCTTGTGCATGATGGATGCTGTACTTTTGGCACCTCAATCAACTTTCACAATGGTTATGTTCTGTCATTCAGAATGATTGCCAACCTTGAGCACTTGCATTAAAACAATTGGTGTGATCACTGTGATGTCTTCTCCCTAGTTTGGGTGCCTTTTTATTGACAATATCAAGTTCAAGACAAAGAAAAGATGGTGCATGCATAAACAGAAATCAATTGGCATAATTAAGGTTTTGTTGAGAAATCTCTGAATAGAATTAAGTAGAGCACAAAGGACAAAGGTATCCATCAATTAAATTACTCTGAAAACTTGCGGTAGCGGTGGATCCAAGAGACTTATCATTTTTAAGAAGAATAAGCCTGAGATGTGCATCATCTACTTGGGAAGATAATTAGAAGCATTCCTAATTTTCTTAATGAGAGTTTGGTCCTTGGATGGTCCTTAACATACAGTTGTTTTTCATCCAGAAAGATTATATTGAGCATTCTGTGCTTCTATGAGTCAACTGAGGAGATAGTGTATTATTGACTGCAAATAATGGTTGAGAAACATCAAGGGATCAAGTTGGTGGTTAATCATTGTCACTAAGAAATTTGTTGTCAGAAAAGCTACGCATACTGATTCTGTCATTCAAAATGTTGGAGGTGTCATGTTGTATTTTATATGAGTTAGTTAGGAAGGTGGTTAAGAACAAGAGAACCATTTGGCTCATTGAAGGAATGTAAAAGCATTACTGCATTTTGATTAAGTGACTCCACAAGCATAGCTTCAAGATGGAGTACATGTATTTCCATTGATGGTACGAGATTTGGAGATAGAGGCAAATACATAGGCACAAGCTATAAGACTATGCACACTCTCTAAATGATACAAAGTTTTAGAGAGAGAGAGAGAGAGAGATTTTTATTGTATTATTCTGTATGAAATAAGATTGACATCATACATAGTCTCATAGTGTAATCACCTGTACAACCAACTAGCTTTGGGTTAAGACACAGTTGAAGCCTAATTAACACATTACATTTCTTAAACTCCTTTATTAATGTGACATATGACTATCACATTATATTTTATGAAACTTTATTATCTAATAAATACTAACAGCTAATAAATAAAATGATATGGCGATTAGAATATGTTAATTCTATAATATGAACCAAATCGTTCATTCATTGAGAATCCATAGTAAATAAGACAGCCAAATCCATAAAGGATAAAATCATAATTGTTGATATATGAATGAGATGATCTGATGCAATAG
>ML861575.1:12602-36671 GCA_009831015.1 Picea engelmannii | reverse complement strand
AAAGATTATCATAGACTTATCATTCACATTATAATGCCTATTTACATAATAGCAAACCTACAACATATTTTTATATGATAAGAAATGTAATATGCTTTAGGTATATTATAGGTAGTACAAGTTAAAAAGAAAGTTATAAGTAATCATTAACATAGTATGTATATAAATTTTACAAATTCACTTATCTCAAGGGTTAGTTCAACTATTACTTTTACTATAAAAGTTATTGACATTAATTTTAATTTTAATAATCTTTTAATATAATAGTTATATGTAGTTTAAAGTGAAATTGAAACATTTGAATCTTGTAATAATTTATTACTGTGCATAGTCCAAAAACAAAAAACAAGTGATACTCACAACTACATATCTGTAAAATTCTAAATAGAATTAGATAAATATAGGTGTACTATTCACAATGTCACAAGTGTAAATAGAAGTCTTCATATGACAAATTTAAACACCCCAAATGTTATTGAGATATATTACAAATAGTGAAACCTAACCTACCACATACATATATATTCAAAGTTTTTTACAATAAATAATTTGATCAATAAATATAATTTTCAAAATGCCAAGGATAAAAATCAAAACATGTAGTTATATTTAATGAAGATCTATTTATCTTTGTTATTGCTAAATCATGTTAGATGTTGATATTCAAAGTTATTTACAATATTAAATTTGATCAATAAATATTATTTTCAAAATGCCTAAGGATAAGGATTCAAAACATGTACTTATATTTAATGAAGATCTATTTATCTTTGTTATGGTTAAATCATGTTAGATGTTCAGAGTTATTGTATTCACTTGGCTTTTCTAGGAAATAATACAATTTAAGGAATTCTTAGTATTTTTAATTAATTTTAATGGATATTATTTGACTAAACTTAAATAATTTAATGAGACTTAATGAATTAGAGATTATTTTATAATAATTTAAATTTTATTATTATTATTATCAATTGTACCATTTCAACTAAATATTTTTAGAAGTCACACTCGCTACTACGTGTTTTTAAAAGTTAAACAGATCTAGGTGTTAATAACTATTGACAATGTCACAAGTGTAAATTGAAATAATCACATGACAAATTTAAGCACCTCCTAAAAATTTCAAAACTTTATACATAGTTTTTAGTCACAAAGCCTTCTAACATTATGTCACAAAGCCTTCTAACATTATGGTTAATTGTGAAAACTTACTCATAATAAAGCCATAAATTATTTTATAATAATTTATTTTTTAATTAGAATTATCAATTATATAATTTCAATTAAATACATATTTTGTTTTTATTAACCAATAATATCATTATTTTCATTAATTTATATCTAAAATATTTAAACAACAAAAACTCAATAATATAATAATTAAAATTTTCTAAACATAATAATATTAATAATTTGAAAATATATGTTAAATAAACAAATATTTAATAAATAAATATTAATTTCATTAAATTATTATTTAAATATTAATTTTATAAATATAAAAAGATTTTCAACTATAACAAATTGAATCAAACCCAATTGCATAAAACAAACTTAAAAATATTTGATATTACTTGTCACAAGTTGCAATAAAACTTATATTAAACAAACAGAACCAAAAATATCCTAATCTCAAACTTAAATGTTACTCAATTGCATATCCAATCCAATGTGAGAATTTTTTGGTCTTAATCTATGATTTTCTTGAGCTTACAATCATGTTCTTCAAATTGACACTCAAGCACATCTTGAGCCTTCAATTTTATTCCTCCAAATTGACACTCAAGCATATAGAATAATTGCTAGACAAAAGACCAAGTAGAACGAAAACTAGTTACTTATCATAATTATAAAACAAATTTTATATTTTATATATTTTTAATTTATTTTATTTTTTAACAAATATCTATTAAATTATATAAAATTTATCAAATTAATTTTTTTTTATTTTAAAAATTAAAATTAAAATCATTAATTATTAATTAAAAATTAAAATTGTGTTTTTATTTTTCAAAATTTTAATTTAATATATGTAAAATATCATATGTAAAGACTTTGAATTATGTTAAGTTATGCCATACCTTCAATATATACTTCAATATATATAATAAAAAGCTTTAATATTTATAAATGTATTATTATACAATAATTACCTTATTATAAAGTGGTAAGAAAAATCATTAAATTAAATTAAACATATTGATTATGATGATGATTAACGTCCACTAAGATCGAATTGGTCTATCAAACCTTAAGAGGGTAAGTGATTACTTGCGATTCTTTCGAATTTTGTTTCTGTACTCGAAAAACATTAAGATAAGCTTTCCAAGATCACCATACTTTTGTTGAGTTAAAAGGTTAGGAAGGTTGGTAGTGTGACAAAGATTTTGAAAATGAGATCTAATATGGGTATAGGCTGGACAATCGAAGAGAAAATGATTTTCATATTCAACCTTCTTAGTGTCATAAAGGTGACACACTCTTTCATCCCATGGCGTTTTAGGAATTGACCAACGCCCAGTTTCACTATGGAGCTCGTGAAAATTTGTTCTTATCTTAGCAATGCTTATTTTTTTTCTTTACACTTGGAAAAACATATAGATAATTTTGATCTTCTAGATTAGGGTTGATTACATCCTTATAATACCTTAATCTTTTTTCCTCTAACTCTTTATCACACTACATTTTCTCTTTAAATTTTGATTTGACGATTTTTTTAATAGTATATTTATTCTGCAAAATGGTGTCTTCCATGATTCCCCAATAGTTTAGCCAATACATGGCATCTTTATGCCATCCTCGCTTGAGTCGATGGTGGTTAAGACTCAATTTTGAAGCAATTTTAGGAAGCCTCTTGTCTTCCATGTTGTTTAACTTGTTCCTATACATTAGGTATCTAGTCATAGCCATGCTCTCAATGGGGGGGATACTTGTTTGTAAGAGGAGGATGGGATAAGGCGTATTTCCTTTAATTTTGAGATTATAGCTTACAAAATTATTTTGCATTTCCTCTATCTTTCTCCAGGATTCACGAGAGATACTACAACCCCATACTTCACATCCATAAAGAATAACGGGTGTAACAAGAGTCTCAAAGAGGATTTTCTTCTTATCCCAACTCCAAAGATCAACTGATTTACAATTGTTTTCAAGCCCATAATAAACTTTCCATCCCCCAATAATCATTTTCTCAATGTTATAATTCCAATTGAGCTTGTGGTGAATATTAATTCCAACATATTTGTATGAAGTCACTTCCTCCAAGTTGTTGTTGTCATAAACAAAGGTATCATAAGTGATCATATTGGATATAATAATCATGACCTTAGTCTTATCAGTGTTAACAATCATACCCATATTGGGGCAAAAATCCTTGAGGATTCTTAGTTCGTTTTCAAGATCATGGGGGCTCCTTTCCATAAGAACGATATCATCGACATAAAGAAGAAGATTGATGACTATAAAAGTGAGAGTAGGGCTGACACAACCTGCTTTTTCCAAGCAATCTTCTAACTTGTCAATGCATATGCAAAAAAGGGTAGGGGACAAGGGACAACCTTGTTTGACTCCAATATTGCAGTTAATCTCTTTTGACTAGCTCTTAGTTTTTTAAAGTTAGCAATAACGTTCTCATACATCCTTATTTAAACAACCCTCAACTCGAGAGACACTTTTATCTCTTCCACCCTATTCCAAAGGTTTTTCCTAGGAACCATGTCAAAAACTTTTCTAAAGTCAATAGAACAACACAAAATATTGGTTTTAGTATTGCAAAACTCCTCTGCAATAATCCTAAAGGTAACAAGATGGTCCACAATTGATCTGATATCTCCTAAACCTGACTTGACCTTTATCTCTTTTACCATGACTTTCTAGCCAAAGGCTAATCTTCTTTTCCAAAATAATTCCATAAAGCTTGGCTAAAATTGGGCTAATCATAATGGTCCTATAATTAGAGGCAATGTTTCTATCCCCATTTTAAAAAATAGAATCAATGAGGCTTTGTGTCCAGGGTCTAGGGAAGCCCTGCTTGACTGCTAAATTGAAGAGCTTGTGTATGTGAGGGATAAGGATAGGCCCTTCAATTTAAAAAATTTCAGCTTGGTAACCTTCAATGTTCTTAGCTTTTTCATTTGCAAGCCGCTTAACCCCGAACTCTATGTCATCTAAAGAAAAAAATTCTTCCTTTGTAGGGACAATAGGAATGGTGTCCATGGCATTAGAGGACTCGTAAATACTTTTAAGGTAGGAATTCCAGTCCCTTAAGGGAATCCTATTATTTTCTTTAGTATTGTAGTTTATAATTTGGTTCCAGAACTTCTTAGGATCCAGCTTATATAATTGTGAAAGTTGCTCTTGCTTTTTATTGATATAGTACCTTTTTTCATTTTAATTAGGGCTATGTATGTATTGATCTTATCGGGTTTTAATGACTCATTAGAAGCATCCCTAATGCCTTTCCTATAAATTTAACATTATTTATCATACCAAGGGTTGGTTGTTCTATTATTCTTTTTATAGGACACCTCGAAAGAGAACTTGTTAATAGAAGTGGAAAGGGTAGTTGTAAAATTATGATAGAGTTCTTCAATGTTGTCCTTATAAGTTAGGAGATTTAATTTATTATTTAAATTCTTTAAAAAAATGTCAACTTTACTTTTGTCAAAGCACAAATTTCTTTGATTATCAAAATTCTCTTCAATGGTGCTCCTGTGCATGGAAAAGTTTAGAGTTAGGGTTAAAGGTTTATGATCAGAGTTGGGCTCATGGTCATTTAAAAGGTCAAAAGTTTCTATTTGGTTGGAAACGTGGATACCAGATATCACATAATCTGTGACACTACTACCCAGCCCATGAATACAAGTCATTTGGTTGGAATTTGGCCACTTCATTACTCCATTCCAAATTATTAGGTCTTGAGAGCTGCAGAGCTTGACCAACTCAGTACCAAACAAATTCTCAATTAGGTCTTCAGAGATTCTTTTGTAGCTATTAGATAAAACAAGGTCCTCATCTAGCCATAAAGGATTATGGTTGGAATCAATACTTAAAAGAGTATCTTGTTTAGTTGTGGTCCTAACATTAAAGACTCCTAGCAAGAGGATATTACCTTCATTTTTCAAACTATAAATATCTTGTTCTAAATTATTATAGGGACAATTGTTATCTAGAGTGCTTTTCTTATAAAAAGTAGAATTAATAGGTGCAAAATAGAAAATTTCTATATACATATTCTTAGCATTGGTGTCGAAAATTTCTATCCAAATGTACTAATTGGGAGGGTCAATATTATGAAGTTGAATGTGAGGATAAATTCTCTTTCTAATATAACAAGCTATGCCTCCTATCCCTCTACAATGGGATTTTTTGTTCCATGCTGACCACAAGACAAATCCTTCTATTTTAGGGACCTCAGAATTCTCATGCTCCCAAGTTTCAACTAGACAAATAATATCAATATCACTCGTGATCCAACTTATCATAGGACCTTTGCACCATGGAAAGACAAGATAATTCCACAAAAGGATCCTGAGTGTTCCAAATTCCTATTTATTATTATCCTTATGGTCTCTATCCCTAACAATAGCTTTTTGATTTCTAATTATTTCCCATTTTCCTTCTTTCCTGGCTTCTTTTACCTTTTGAACTTCCTTCCTTAATTCAACTTGGTCTTCATGAATGATGTATTCATTTGTAAATATTCCTCACCCTTTTAAGCTCAAATATTTACTAAGTATGCTATATTTATGGTCATTACAACTTACTTTGACACAGATCAACCTATCTTTGTGATCGATTATTTTTCCTAGCCTCTTTACTTCTATGAGGTAAGTTGTATCAATTTGTGATTTATTATTTGTTGGACATATTGTCATTCATGTGTTTTCATTGATGTCAACAATCATAATAAGAAGAGTGGCAAGGTTAATCTCAGGAAGAAAAGTATACTAAGAATCGACAGAAGAACATCACCTTAAGGCTGAAGCAATTCGTGATTATTGTTGATCATGATAGGATAACAAATGTTCCTATGATAAAATATCAAGAGGGTTAGAAAATGCAGAGATCAAAGCTCGTAAGGAAAAGCGTATGCTCAGGGTGAGAAGTCTCAGCAGTCGTCCGATCAGAGTGAGAAGCCTCAACAACCATTCGATCAAGAAATTGACCGTGTTGATCGTCCAAACCCTACAGACGTTGGTCATATGAGTGACTGTGGGCTTGAGGATCGTTGGAGGATCATGACCATTAGATTTGCAAGCCAAATCAACGACATGGATGAATTGCGGGGATCAGAAGGAGAATTAAATGACTCGCTAGTTCCAATCTCGCAATTGGTATAGATCGTCAGATCTCACAAACTCGGATATCGACGACTGTGGTTGATCCAACAAGTGATCAGATTAAGTCAAATTGAGTTCTGACCATCAGATGCGCAATCTACAGATCAATGAAAGGGATAGATTGCAGAGATCAAAAGGAGAATTAAATATCGTTCTAGTTCCAATCCCGCAATTTTTCAGGACCGTCTGATCTTATAGCTTCGAAGATCGGCGATTGTGGTTGACTAAAAAACAACGCACAACTTCAAATTGTGGATTTTTGGTGACGAGTTAAATCACTCTCAAGTTGTGGTTCCACAACCATCCTTGATCGTTGATCTTCTTTGAGAATCTTCACAACCGTCGGATCACTTTAAGTGGAAGGATAGGATAAGCGCGACTAAAGAGTTGAGAATTTGATTATCCGAATACCTGTCAGCCGTCGGATCAAACCCGAATTCCCATTAGTCGTCGAATCATTTTCTGGTGGAAGGATAGGATAAGCTAGAAGAGCAACACCATAGAAAAATCGAGCCGTTGATCCAAGATCTCGATCGAACAAACATATTTCACTTTGGGTATAAATATACGAGGAGGTTACGCTCCAGAAAGTTTGAGATGTGAAATTCCTGAAGCCCGAAGACCCGCAGAGACGAAATAAATTCTTGACTGCCGGATCATCCGAAGTAAGCCTCAGCTGTCTGATTCAATAGGACATGTGACAGACCACGGTGGAAGACCATGTCAACAAAGACATATGGAAGATTATGTCAACAAACCACATTAGTAAGAAACTATGTCAGACCACGTTAGCAATCCACGTCAACAAAGACACGTGGCATAGTCAGAGAATGACAATTGTCAAGTTGAAATCAATATTTTAGGTACGTGCAAATCACGAATCTGAGTGACACGTGGCAGCTACAGGTCTCATGCCACGCGATCCAGTGACGTAAGCAAGTTACATCACTCCAGGAGTTTTCACCACTAGCAAATGACAAAAGCTTTGAAGTCCTGAAAGACGAAATCCTGAGGTAGATATGGTTTGTCCGATCTAAAGAAAAACTTCAGGAGTATTCTCATCCATTGATTTACTACAATGGAAGGATAGTGTAAGCAGAAATGTTAACCAACATCAAGCGGTCTCCACTGTATTATGACTTACCACAACAGGTGATCACTCCAGAGAAAAATGGAGCGACGTCTATTCAAAACCTACGAAGTCCTGAAGGATGAAATCCTGAAGTGGACATGGGTTGTTCGATCTGTAGAATACTTCGGCTGCATTCTCAACCATTGATCAAAACACAATGAAAGGATAGCGTAAGTATAAATAGACGAAGTCCCGAAGTGATATGTGACCATCCATCTCAATGCTTGATTAAGACCTAGTTGTCAGATTAAGCCTTGTAAGAATCAAATCTGACGATTGATCAGTTTTTGCGAAATAAATGTAAATCGTCCGATATGTTCAGGAATATGATTCAGAAGTTTTGAAAGGTTTGAAAAGTTGAAATCTCGAAGTTCTGAAGGGCGAAGTTCTGTCAGCTGTCCATCTCATCGGGAGATTGAATCGTGACCATTGAATTTGATAAACTCTCAAGTGATTATTTGGTCTAGCGCCTGGTCACCGCATATGGTCATATGGAATAAGAAAAATAAATGTAAAGCTTAAATAATAAGCTCGTGGATCTACGCCTATGGTCATATAGAAATGGTTTGAAGGGAGCGCCTCATACATATTTCATTCGACATAGAGTTACACCAGAACAATACAGAGAATCGATAAATAATCGAATATGAATTGTTGGTGAACTGAGAACGCAACAAAAGCACGAGTATGATCTAATGAGTCGATCCATGTCTGTGATCAACTCATGAGGACAGATGAATGGATACACAACCATGATTAAAAGAGTTTTAAATGATGAAAACATGAATAAAGAATAAAAAAGAAAAATGCTATTAATTAAAGTTTACAATTATCATTTTAAATGAAAAGGCACAATGGTTAAAATATCAAAAGACACAATGATTCAAATTCACACCAGTTGGAAGACTATATAAACAAAAAGAAATGGTGTTGGAAGAAGTGTGTAGTTGAATTTGTTGAAGTATATATATTTATATATAATGGATTAAATGAAAGTTCATTTTATTAGGTTGGTGCCTATTTACAAGATGGGTCTTGTATGAGGACACATATCAGTTGGATTTGAGATCAACAAGCTAGGACTTGTTATGAAGATTGGATTCCTCATTTCTCAGTTGGATTTGAGAACTACAAGCTGGGTCTTGTAACAGAGAGCTGGGTCTCTCATAGTTGTATGAAGATGATATTCAAAGATTGATCTTATGTATTTATTCAAGTTATTTAATAAATAAAATATTTATTCTTATATATATATATATATATATATATAGATTGTGAAAATGAAATAAATATTTGTTGTTCAGTTAATTTGTGAAAAGTGGAAAATTGTCCATAAGTTTTGAGACACTGATTCACCCCCCCTCTTAGTGTCAAGTACCCATTTTTTATCAATTGGTATCAGAGTGGGTTCCTTCATCACAGTTTAAACACTGAAGGTAGATTCAAAAGAAATGGGTGGACAAATTGTTATCTCCACAAATGAAGCTCCCTTATTTGATGGAACATATTATTTATCATGGAGGGAAAATATGAAAAGATATCTGAAGTCAAGAGGATCCGGAGTTTGGGATTCTGTAGTAAGTAATACTTGGCACTTAACTACTTCAAAGAGCAAATCCAAAATTACAAAAGAAGAAAAGAGAAATAATTCAGTAGCCTTAAAAGCAATTCTGGATCGATTAACAGACCAAGTCAAAGAAAAGATGAAGCACTACAAATCTTCTCTAAAGAATTATGTCTTCAACTAGAAAAATGTTATCAGAATGAAACACAAGAAGAAGAGAAATCCTATCAAAGTGTTATTGGATAAATCTGTAAGTGCGGACACAAACCGATCTCCCTAGATCCACCTGGATCTAGAACAAAGCAAGACAGAACATGACTCTTTCCCTAGATTTTAACTATTGAATTAAATAGGAGGCAAGAACAAAGGACATACCTTATTATCACTTCCTTTGGTCTTTGTTGCTCCCGCTTCGCTTCAGTGCTCTCGTATAGTCAAGACCAAAACAATACAAACCAACCGAAGTGAAGAAAGCACAATCTATTCAACAATCAATCTATGTATATGATCAAGGAGTTATACAATAAAGTGGAAATAGCTTTATGGGAAAGGGACATATTACTGTATCATATTAATGGAAAGTAAAGATTACAACATGAGCCTTGATTTTGCAAACTTCCTTTTGATGGCCCTTGGCTCTAACACACACACTTGCTCACTTGGATGAAGAATATCAACTCCTTTGAATGAACTTGTCGGAGTCTCTAAGCTGCTGTAGCATCAGTCCTTCACACAATTCTTCTCACCAATTCTCCAATAAATCTTGCTTAACCTTGTTTGCTTAACCTTTTCCATGAGAATTCCCTCAATATATAGGAGAGAATGAATTAGTTACTTGGATAAGAATGATCCCAAAATATCAGGGAATCCAGTACTAGGATAACCATTTGAATGCCATCTCATCCTTCTAGAAGATTCCCTTCTAGAAGCATCAAGAATTCATCTTTTTCCTTGCTTTAGAAAGAGTTCGCACCCTAGCAGTTCAACACAGTGCAAACTTCTCGCACCCTAGCTTAAGGCAACTTGCAAGAATCATGCATTCTCGCAGGAAAATATACTAGCAGCCTGCGAACCTCCTTCAAAAATGATATTTCTGGAAAGAGAAGAAAGTAACTTTTCTCAGGAGAAAGTTCTTATGAAGATCCTGAGTACACCATCATCAATACATCATCATGATGACCAAAATCATGGGTAACACAAAGTGAGCAACAAGACTCAGATATAGAGGATTACTGTCATAATAAAGAACAAAACTCAGAAGAAGAGAGTTCTTATCAAGATAATGAAGAAGATAAAGAAAAGGAAAACTGCAATCAGATTGAAGAACATAATGTAGAGAAAAATATTTCTAATTAAAATGAAATACAAGATTTGTTGCAAATCTCAGTCAATAGTGAGGAAGACAACCTCATCAAGGAATTGAAAAATACCTCAGTAATCACTAAAGCAAGATTACATAATCTTAAAACTGATGTTGCAGTTGCTATAGGAGAGATTCGGTTGGAACCAGGAAATTGTATGCATATTAAAGTTCCTGTAGAGGCTCTTGACAGTCTTGAGTACACAACCCTGTGCACTTTAGAAGACTTGGAGAAACTCCAACAGAAAGATATGATGCTACTACAAAAGCTAGATCAATCTAACCATGAAGAGTGTGAACAAAAGTTTAAGCTAGAAAACAAAGAAGAGGAGATCAAAAGTTTGAAAACCAAAGTTATTAATCTAACATAAGAGATGGAACAATTAAAGAAACATGACAATAAAAGAAAATAAGTACTAAAAGAATCAGAAAAATGTTATGCTAACATTTATCCCATAGATGAAGTAGAAGAAGAACTATCAAAGGCCAAACAAAAAGTTGATTGGAGTCTCTATGTATACCACTATGGCCATAATGAATCAGACTATAGTTTTCTTCATGACTACACTAAAGAATTTCTTGAAAAGAGTCAAAAGCATATCATGGAAATAAAGGAAATACTCAAAGACAATGAAAAAATCATATCTGATCAAAATATTCATTTAGAAGAAAAAGAAGGGGAGATTGAGAAATTGAAGAATGAAATCAGTCAGGAAAAAGAAGAATCATGTCATAAGCTGGAAGAAGAAGTTGTGAATCTTAGAAAGGAGGTTGAGAAGTCAAACACTCAACTTGAGGAAATTAAAGAAAGTAAAGAAAACCTAAAAACCCAGTTAACAAGGAAAGAAAATTCTTACCACATGTTGGAATTGGAAATCATCAATTTCAAAAAGATTAATGAAAGTACTAATGCAAATATAATGACTAAAATTGAAGAAGCTAAGAAAAAGGAAGAAGCCCAGAAGATCCAAATAACTAAAAAGGAAGAATCATGCAAAATGTTTGAATTGGAAGCCATCGAACTCAAAAGGATTCAGAGAGAATACGAGGAAGAAATCAAAATATTGAAAACTAAAGTTTTTAATCTAACAAAAGATATGGAAGAATTGAAGACATATGACAAAACTATTAAATTCAAAGAAGTCTTGTATGAGACAGAAGAAATAGTCGTCAATCTAAAGACTCAACTTGAACATGCTAAAAAGGTGGAAGAATCCCTGAAAATTCAGTTGACTAAAAAGGAAGAATTATGTCACATATTGAAGTTAGAAATAGTCAATCTCAAAAAGATGAATGAAAAGACAAATAATATTGTCAATTTCCAGAATAGCTCAGCTATCCTAGATAAGATTTGGAAGAGCCAAAGATCAACTGATGACAAAACTGGTCTTGGATACAATAAGAAAAATGACAATAACAAATGGAACACCATTTAAAAAAATGAGAAAGGATCATCCTTATTAAAATGAAAAGGTGCAAGTACAAAGAAATTACAAGTCACGAACTTTGTTAAGGAGAACAAATTTATAAGTAAAAAGGAAGAATAAAATCAAATGACAGATCCTACAAGTCAAAATAAAATCAAGAATGGAAATACCTTCAATGGCTATTGTGTTTCTTGTCATAGCTTTGGCCATAAAGCAATGGACTGCAAGAAACTAGAGAAAGGATACACAAGAAAATCCAAAAACTCAATTAGATGTTGGAGATGTAATTTTGTTGGGCACACAACAAAATTTTGTCATACAATGAGATGCTACAACTGTGATAGGTTTGGGCACAAATCCCAAAACTGCAAGAGTACAAAAAGTCAATAGTTGAATAAGTCATTCAAGTCAGTGACAAAACCTAATAAAAGTTGGAACAAGAAAGGAGATGACAAATCTCCAAAAACACAATTAGAAAGAGAAGATCCAAAAAGTAGAATATCTCACAGAAATATATGGAGAAGAAAGACTGAAGGAGAAAGAAAGAAAGATGTTATTACACCTAAAAATGAAGAAAAAAATAATAAGAACATGATGGGTAAAAGTCCTAATAAAGAATGTGAAATTCAATATGAGATAAATCAATCTCAAGAAAATGAAGTACCTATAGAAGAATATGGGACAATATAAAATTCTGATGATGTCATAAGTTATTAACAAAAGAAAGAAAATACAAAAAGAAGTTTAAATTGGTTTTTGAAAAATCAAAGGATTATGCCAAAGAGTTTCTAAATTAACATATTGAAAATCTTAACTATCTATGGATTAGTGGTCAAAAGAAAAATCATTAGAAAAATCATTGGTAGGGTTAATTGTAAAATACAAAAAAAATAATAATAAAGGTAGTAGAGAAGTTCAAAGAGTATCATTCGACAAAGATCAATTGATAAAAAAATTTGTATTTAAATCAATTGGTATAATTCCTCAATTGATATTCCTTTGAAATATAAAAAACGAATAAGAAGCAGATAAAAAATATCAGTAAGATTCATAGTCTTGTTCTATTTGACAAAGGAAAGTTAGTAAAAACTCAGGAGGAGTATTTTGATTATTGAATAAGAAAGTAATTAGATTAAGTTTTGAAAAAGACTTGATCACTACAAAATTTGTATCAATAAGACTACTTATTTAAACACAAAAATCCCAATAAATTGAGATAAGAAGTTAGTAAATTACTAGGGGAAGAGACCTTGTCAGGAAGAGCTACCCTTTCAGAAACAAAGTGGGAGAGTAGTCAGAAGTAGAGAGAGAGAATATTGACATGGGGAGTCATTCTGTTATGGCAGACATAACATGATTCCAAGGGGAGTTACCCAAGCTCATGTTTTGGTCAACAAAATGCAGAAAAATAGAGGTTGATCATAAGGGGAGCAACCCTTTTCCATTGATGTCAAAGGGGGAGAGTAACTTCAGAGGAGAGAAACATCATCATAGGGGGAGTTTATGTATGAAGTTAGTGTGTTGTCCTCAATGAAAAAGGGGGAGATTGTTGGACATATTGTCATTCATGTGTTGTTATTGATTCAATAGTCATAATAAGTAGAGCAACAAGGTTAATCTCAAGAAGAAAAGTATATTAAGAATCGGCAGAAGAACATCACCTTAAGGCTGAAGCAATTCGTGATTATTGTTGATCACAATAGGATCAACAATTTTCCTATGATAAAAGCTCAGGAGGGTTAGCAAATGCAGAGATCAAATCTCGAAAGGAAAAGTGTATGCTCAGGGTGAGAAGCCTTAGCAGCTGTTCGATCAGAGTGAGAAGCCTCATCAACCATCCGATCAAGAAATTGACCATGTTGATCGTCCAAACCCTACAGACGTCGGTCATATGAGTGACTGTGGGCTTGAGGATCGTTGGAGTATCATGATCGTCAGATTTGCAAGCCAGATCAACGACACAGATGAATTGCGGGGATCAGAAGGAGAATTAAATGAATCGCTAGTTCCAATCCCGCAATTGGTATAGATTGTTAGATCTCATAGACTCGGATATCGACGACTGTGGTTGATCCAAAAAGTGATCAGATTAAGTCGGATTGATTTGTGACCATCAGATGCACAATCGCCAGATCAACGACAGGGATATATTGCGGAGATCGAAAGGAGAATTAAATATCACTGTAGTTCCAATCCCACAATTATTCTGGACCGTCCGATATTATAGCTTTGAAAATCGACGATTGTGGTTGACTCAACAACAATGCACAACTTCAAATTGCAGATTTTTGGTGATGAGTTAAATCACTCGCAAGTTGTGGTTCCACAACCATCCTTGATCATTGATCTTCTTCGAGAATATTCACAACCATCAGATCACTTTAAGTGGAAGGATAGAATAAGCGGGGCTAAAGGGTTGAGAATTTGATTATCCGAATACCCGTCATTCATCGGATCAAATCCGAATTCCCGTCAACCGTCAGATCATTTTCTAGTGGAAGGACATGATAAGCTAGAAGAGCAACACCATAGATAGATCGAGTTGTTGATCCACGATCCTGATCGAATGAACATCTTTCACTTTGGGTCTAAAGATGTGAGGAGGTTACGCTCCATAAAGTTTGAGATGTGAAATTACCGAAGCCCAGAGACCCGTTGAGCCGAAATAAATTCTCGACCGCCGGATCATCCGAAGTAAGCCTCAACCATCTGATTCAAGAGGACATGTGACAAACCACGGTGGAAGACCACGTCAACAAAGACATATGGAAGATTACGTCAACAAACCACATCAACAAGAAACTATTATAGACCACGTCAACAGTCCATGTCAGCAAGGACACGTGGCACAGTCAGAGAATGACAAGTGTCAAGTTGAAATCAATATTTTAGGTACATGAAAATCACGAATCTGAGTGACACGTGGCAGCTACTCGGCTCATGACATGTGATCTAGTGACATAAGCGAGTTACGTCACTCCGAGAGTTTTCACCACTAGCAAATGACAAAATCTTTGAAGTCCCGAAGGACGAAATCCCAAAGTAGATATGGTTCGTCCGATCTAAAGAAAAACTTCGGGAGTATTCTCATCCATCGATTTACTACAATGGAAGGATAATGTAAGCGGAAATGTTAACTGACATCAAGCGGTCTCCACCATATTATGACTTACCATAGTAGGTGATCACTTCAGAGGAAAATGTATCGACGTCTATTCGAAACCTCTGAAGTCCCGAATGCCGAAATCCCGAAGTGAACATGGGTCGTCCGATCTATAGAATACTTCAGCTGCATTCTCAACCATTTATCAAAACACAGTGGAAGGACAGCGTAATTATAAATAGACGAATTCGCGAAGTAATCTGTGACCATCCATCTCAATGCTTGATTAAGACCCAACAGTCAGATTAAGCCTTGTAAGAATCAAATCTGATGATTGATCAGTTTCCATGAAATAAACGTAAACCGTCTGATCTGTTCGAGAAATCTAATTCAAAAGTTTTGAAAGGTTTGAAAAGTTGAAATCCCGAAGTTTCGAAGGGCGAAGTTCTGTCAGCCGTCCATCTCATCGGGAGATTGAACTGTGACCATTGATTATGATAAACTCTCAAGCGATCGTTTGGTCTAGCGCCTGTTCACCGCATATGGTCATATGGAATAAGAAAAATAAAGGTAAAGCTTAAATAATAAGCTCGTGGTTCTACGCCTATGGTCATATGAAAATGGTTTGAAGGGAGTGCCTCATACATATTTCATTCGACAAAGAGTTACACCAGAACAATACAAAGAATCGATAAATAATCGAATATGATCTGTTGGTGAACCGAGAACGCAACAAAAGCACGAGTATGATCTAATGAGTCGATCCATGTCTATGATCAACTCATGATGATAGATTAATCGATACACAACCATGATTAAAAGAGAGTTAAATCCTGAAAACATGAATAAAAAATAAAATGAAAAATGATATTAATTAAAGTTTAAAATTATCATTTTAAATGAAAAGGTACAATGGTTCAAATATCAAAAGACACAATGATTCAAATTCACACCAGTTGGAAGACTATATAAACAAAAAGGAATGGTGAGAAGTGTGTAGTTGAATTTGTTGAAGTATATATATTTATATATAATGGATTGAATGAAAGTTCATTCTATCAGGTTGGTGCCTGTTTACAAGATGGGTCTTGTACGAGGATTGGATTCCTCACATCTTAGTTGGATCTGAGATCAACAAGTTGGGACTTGTTATGAGGATTGGATTCCTCATTTCTCAGTTGGATCTGAGAACTACAAGTTGGGTCTTGTAACATAGAGCTGGGTCTCTCATAGTTGTATGAAGATGATATTCAAAGATTGATCTTATGTATTTATTCAAGTTATTTAATAAATAAAATATTTATTCTTATCTATCTATCTATTTATCTATCTATCTATATATATTGATTGTGAAAATGAAATAAATATTTTCTGTTCAATTAATTTGTGAAAAGTGGAAAATTGTCCATAAGTTTTGTGACACTAATTCACCCCCCCTCTTAGTGTCAAGTACCCATTTTTCATCAATATTTAATTCTTCTTTTACTATTGCTAGCGTATCCTCCTCTTCTCGTTCTTTTATACCAAAAATTATGAGGTTCAAGGATCTTTTGTTACGCTCATGGTCCACTTCAATTAGCTTATTCATTTCTTCTTTGATGGGTTTGATATCCAATTTGTTTTCCATATTACTGAGGGTCAAATTGTTGGTTAGTTTTTCTTCTAGCTCTTTAATCCTATCTCTCAAGTTGTAATTTTCTTCAACCTCTCCTTCTTAGGTCGATTGTTTATGTTTTTCCATTTCTTGAATCCTATCCTTGATTATTTTCACTCTTGAACCCTAAGAATCTATCCTCTATTTGAGTTTGAATGGTATCTTTGGTATCTTTAATATAATTTAATTGTGATTAAATATAAATGTTTAAAATATAAACTCATAATAGTGAATTCTAAATAATGTGTTTGACATTCCGAATAACATAGATCCTGTTAAGTATTGGACAACTCTCCAATAAAATCCATCCACATGTTAGCAATGGCCTTAAGGTATAGTCCCCTGAACCTGAAGAGATTTTCACGGGTTCATGTGAAAATTATGAGCTGACTAAAAGTAACAAGGATCGATGGGTCGAACAATAAATAGTGGGCTAAGTTGCAACAATTGATGGCTTAGAAAAATATGTATTAATGATAAAGTAAATAACTTTTACATATATTAAAATTTTAAAATATGTAAAATGTGAATATTTTTTTAGATTTCTTAATTTTTTTAAGCAATTTTTGTTTTGAAAATTCTATTTAAAACCACATAAAATTAATTAATTCATATAAATCAATCAATAAAAAAATAAAACATTTATATTTTTAAAAATTTTAAATTATTTTCTAATTTTAAAATATTCAATTTAATATTCAAATTTTCTAAACTTTAAAATACTTTATAAAAAAAGTTTTAAAATTTTTATAAACCAAAATTAGTTTGACCTGGGACCAATTACAATATAACATGCCTGTCGGCGGGTATAATAATATAAATTCCAACAAATATTAATTTAGCGTTGAACTTTTAACCACTTTATAGCCTTTAACATGGAGAGCGGGTATAACAAGTGCTGCATGGCAGCGAAGTCCCTGCCAGGTTGCGATGGGAGTAAATGCGACCTAGTACAGAGACGTGGCTAGAAAGTTGAAATACATGTGGTTTGCATGCAGAACATAGTATTCCTGAATTAGTTCTTCCTGAAAAATATAAAAAATTATCAACATTTGAAAGGTTGTTGGACACAAAAAATATAGCATTACCGAATTAGTTATCTTTAAAAGGACTCCTGGACACAAAAGAAATTGAAATTTATGAAATTATAGGTTCCTGGACCCGGGCTGGCGGGTCAAAATTGGGCCTCTGATGTTCCGTGCCCTACAAATAACACTGACAATTCCGCGATACACAAATTGAGAAGTGGAGTTGCGGACTATAGAAATTTAAGAGAAATATATAAAAGTACATACAAAATATGTAATTTTATAAAGCAGATATTTAGTTCTATACATACAAAAGTTGTACTTTTATAAAATATGGAGATGAGATTTTATAGAGCATGCACGGAGCCTTCATTGCATACTTAGCCAGTTTTTGGATCGCGGGTTCTCGGGCTGGCGAGCTTAAAATTGGGACTCAGATGTTCCATGCGCTACAAATAGGACCGACAATTTCGTGATATACAAAATCAAACGCGGAGTTGCGGACTATAGAAATTTAGCAAAAATTAATAATGTCTGTTACATATCTCTGGAAATGACATGAACATTTAAAAGCATATGATATAATAGTAATAAAGTCTATTACATAGGTTCGTGGAGAAAAACACAAATTTTTTTTAGCATTCCTGAATCAGTTTGCTTTAAAATTAAGGCTTTTCTTGGACAAAAAAAATATAGCATTGCCGGATTAGTTTTCTTTGCACACGTTTTATAGAGCATGCACAGAGCCCACATTTCATACTTAGGCAGTTTTTGGATCATGGGTTCTCGGGCTCAAAAATGGGCCTCTGTTGTTCCGTGCCCTACAAATAGCAGCGAGAGTTCCACGATATACAAATTGACAATAGGATTTGCGAACTATAGAAACTTATTATAAAATAAATAATGTCTGTTACATATCTTTGGAAATTACATGAACATTTAAAAGCATACAATAGAATAGTAAGAATGTGGTTCAAGACAAAAAAATTAGCATACAAGAGGACAGGAGAAATGTAGCAGATCCAAACTAGTTTTCTTTGGAACAAACAAGAAAGGTTCCTGGAAACCCAAAATTTAGTATACAATGAAGCCATTGCCGAATCCGTTTTCTTTGGAATTTATCAAAAATTAATAATGTCTGTTACATGTCTCTGGAAATTTAAATGCGTTTGTCATATAGATTGGGATTGGGGCTCTCGTAGACCATAAAAAGAAATAAGTACAAGAAGTGCACGACGGTAGAGAGGAAGACCTAAAAACAAGAAATTGAAAGTTATGAGTCTTTGGTTACAATTTTCTATATAAAGAGGTCATAAGTGGATTGATAAAGAAAAGAAGATGACAAAATAGAGTTAAAATGGATTGATAAAGAAAACAAGATGATAGTATAGACTTACTATGAAGTCGATGCGTTTTTGTTGCCGTCGTCCATGGTCAGTGGAGTCCTGTTGACCGGTTGTAGCCCTTCCTGGACGAGGCTTTCCATTCTTTTTTGGAACCATTCTTCGATGTAGCTTTTCATGGGGGCCCTGTTGATTTCTTCCTAGATTTCTATGTTGTAAAGGTCATTTTCTAATTTCCTTAGATCCATTGAAATACTATGCAGACTCTATTCAATTTCTTCATTGTGTGAGGCATAGTCCAATACCCAGTGCTCGTGCTCATCTAGACGATGTTCAAGTATGCTGTAAAACTTTTCGAAAGACAACCCCTTTAAAATATCAACTTGTTCCTGGAAGGCTTCTTTGGTGATTGACAAGGATTTGAGAATTAAGTTACGATATTGAACGTCGTTGGTAGTTCCCGCTAAGTCCATCTGGAGCAGGCTTGTGAATAAATGTTCCTTTTCTGATATGACTTGTTTACATGATTTGACAATGAGCTCCAGGTTGTCAACTTTATTTTGCCAGCATGCTTTTACTTTTTTGGTGCGCTTTGGGGAGGGGAGTTTCTCCTGTCTTCTTTTCAGTTCTGATGTGTTGACGGAAAAATCGGCAAAAGGGGCCAGTACCCGATGACAGAAAATATGTTCATTTTTAAAATTTGCCTCCAAATGTTGCAACAAATCATTGGCCTTCTTTCCAATGGAAACTGAATTTTGCGATGTTTCCCAGGCTTCAGTAACTAGTTGCATTTTTTTGTTGATCTTATTCTCTCCAAGGGATCTAGAGCATGCAAGGAGGGTAGAGGATACTTTCATCTTCACTGCAGTGGTAACAGGCACAATTTTTTCCAAAGGACTGGAAAATTCTGGGGTTGCAATGAAAGCCTGCTCAAATTCGTTGAGGCGGTGTTTCGGATTGGCATTTTTCGTCTCAATTCCTACAATGGAATCACGAATAATTTCATCGGTTACCCGGTGAAATGAGCAGATTTGGGACGACGACATTTCACTAAAGTTAATCTCTGTGCGATATTTTCCTTTCCTGTTTGTTACATCTCTCTTTTCAATGACCATACTTTTAGATTGGCTGTCAAAAATAGTGCTCTGGATTACGAAGGATTCATCTATATCAAAAAATTTGGTCTCAGATATTTCCATCGCGGATGATCCAATTTTCTGCATGTGATCAACTTCAATTTCAAGTTGCAGTTTTCCACTTTCAATTTCGGGTTCCTCCGCCTGCCCTGCATTGTTTTTTCTCTTCTTCGTCAGTGGAATTTTGTGAGAACTATCAATATTTATGTGAGTATAGTTCTTATCTCCAACTCCGTTTGAATATTTCTGGGTTTCGTTTTTACTGGGGTGGACCGTTGAAGCGATGGTCTGTGATGTTGTGCTCTTGGGAGTGATGGCGGGCGACTGTGTACTCTTCTCTCTGGATACGTTTCCATGTTGTCTGTACAATTTAGTCAGACTTTGCAATGTCTCTGCGTCGCAATTGGCACAAGCAAGATTGTTGTCGACACTGTCCCTGTCTTGGGTCAGGTGTCTATGGATAAAAGAGGTGTTAAAGCCAACACCCAACAAATGTTCTTGAAAAATGCCATTAGGGTCAAATCCTTTTAGCCTTTCAACGTACGTTAGGTTCAATTTCTTGAAATGGGTGACAAACTCCTGAATCTTGTTGATGATTCTGCACAAGAAGTCTCCGACTTTCCAGGGCAGAGGAATGAACTGTTTTTTTTTCTTGTCATGGAAAAAATGCAACCAGTGGTTGTATTGCCTTGCTATTTCTGCAACAAACATCTTGTCCGTGATGTGGCATGGAAGGAAGGCATGATTTTCCTTAGAGCCAAAGACCACGAGGACACTGTGATTTTTCTCTTTCTCAAGTGTTCCCTTCCTGTTCAAAAACTTGGTTGCCTGGACAAACATCAGTGGAGCATCCTTGCCTATCAATAAATATTTGAAAACTGAGACAAAGCCATTAAAAAATTCATAAAAAAAATGGGAGGCCTTGTGCCTCCATAGGGCCTCGTGTCAGAATGTTACTGGGTCAAATCCACAATCTATTTTATTGGAAAGAGAAAGTTTTGGAAACGGGCAACGATACACAATTGCGAAAATCAAGTAGGATGACATATAAAATTTATTTGATTCTTTGAATCGTGACAATTGGGAACATAGCTCAATGGAAATTAGCTTCCCCCAATCGAAAATGTATTGTTCCTTGACTGTGAAATACAAAATATAAATAATTATATGGGAAATGCTTGCTGTGGATGCCTGTCCCGTTATTCTTGTAAACAACCAAGCAATTTCCCGGAATGGATTTCTAAAGGAACTTACCTGCAACCTTGTGATATCTTCAGGAACTGTTGTCGTGTCTTCGAGGAAGTCGGCTAAGATGTCCAACCCGTTATGATGTTTTTCTAGAAACTTCTTGCAGTCTTGTCCTCTGAACGCTAATGTTGGCTTCAACAAATTTAACATCTCGTGGAAGCCCTGAGGTGATAAAGAAACTAGATAATGGTCACGCAGTGGAATAACTCTTTGGTCTGGAATATATTTTTTGGCGCACCAAGAGACCACCTCCTTACAGTCAAAAACCTCAGGGACGCAGCCTACACGAGCGATTCGAGAGGTCCAAATCACTTCGTTCTAGGCGGAATGGGACAAATAGTAAAACTATGCTCTGGACCACTGGAAGTTTTGGTCCCGGTGTGCGAGCATATTTAATGTATATCCACAAAACTGCTACCGACCTTCTGCCATAAGTCTAGAAGAACATTTGTTTGTTCCAGAGGATGAATGAAATGAAAAGTTGGAAGGGATAATATAACCCTGCGCAAATTTTGGTCCAAAGCGTGTCAATGGGAGAAGTGCTCGAGACTTTTGTTGATTAATGACAATTTGGACAGCTGTTGCATGATGCATTTTTAACATTAAACACTAGTAATTGCATACATAGAACTGCGAACATGGCGGATATCGCAATGAGTGATCAAGTATTGTAGATTTCTTGAGAGACCCAACACGACGACACGTGTTCGAGATGAACAATCGGAAGGGACAAAATAACTCTCCACGCATCTTGGTTTAATGCATAATAATGGGATATATCCTCGAGCGTTTTACCCATTAATGACAATGTTGAAGGTTCTTGCATGGTCAACTATTAGAATGAAAGGTTTCTAATTGCATAGTAAGAAAGTACAGAGGTCGCGGGTAGGGAAAAAAAACAGGTACAAAATAGGTAGTCAATTTGTATATTGCGTAGGGTGCGATGCCACCCGTTTCATACCTCTGTGTCTAGTTGTCACTATTAAGAGCTAATTTAGTATTGAAAATAATTTTTTAGATTTTGTTAGATACTTCATAGGGATTAACATCCATAAACAATGACAATCTCCACCCCACCAGCCCTGCATTCTGTGTGTGAATTTGTATATCGCGGAACTGGAAGCGCTGTTTGGAATACACAGAACAATAGAAGTGCAATGTTGAGTCAGCCAGTCTCCAAGTCCGCTTATCAATTTGTATATCGCGGAATGGTGGGTGCTTTTTTTAACACACACAATAATGGAGGCCCAATTTTGAGCCCACCCACCTGAGAACCCGCGATAAAAAATGTTGCTAGGTATGGAATGCAGAATTTGTACATGCTCTAAGATATCATGTCCATACTTTATAGTCCCATAATACAGGGGAAGAAAAAAAGGGAAAAAGGACGGAGTAGTTAATAGTCAAATTGTAGATCATGAAAATTTTGAGAGGAAGATGTATATAACGGAACGAAAAGAAATAGAGTTCAATTGCGCCAACTCGGCAACCACAGGCATAAAATTCACCAAGTATGAAAAGGAACAATAGGCGGTCCAATTCGCCATGCGAGGATATAGATGGAGATGAAATTGGTGGCAACCCGACAACCGTGGACATAAAATTGGCCAAGTATCGGAAGCAACAACAGTTGGTCAGATTCGTCGTCTGATTATATAGATGGAGATAAAGATATGTCAACCCACCAACACTGGAGTTGAATATTTCGTGAACCCGACAACAGGAGGATCTAAAATAGGTTGAGAAGGTGTCTTCAGAGGAGGCGATGCCCGAACCTTCTAATTGTATCACTCCGAACATTTAAATGCATAATATGTAACACGGAAGAGCGGACGATGTCAGAATCTGGTAGTCAATTTGTATATTGCGGAGAGTGCAATCCCAACTATTTCGTACCTTTGTGTCCAATTATCACTACTAAGAGCTAATTTAGTATTCAAAAAATTTTTTTATACACTGTTAGATACTTCATAGGGATTACCATCCATAAACAATGGCAATCTCCAGCCCGCCAGTCCTGCATTCAGAGTGTCAATTTCTATATCGCAGAAGTGGGAGCGCTGTTTGGAGGACACAGAACAATAGAAGTGCAATGTTGAGTCAACCAGTCTGCAGGTTTGCTTGTCAATTTGTATATGGCGGAACTCTGGGTGCTATTTGTAGGCCACAGAACAATGGAGGCCCAATTTTGAGCTTGCCCACCCGAGAACCCGTGATCCAAAATGTCGCTAGGTATGGAATGTGGAATTCGTATAGGCTCTATAAAATATCAGGTCCATATTTTATAGTCCCATAATACACGGGAAGGAAATAAGGGAAAAAGGACGGAGGAGTTCACAGTGGAATTATAGATAATACACGAGAAAAAGAGAAGGGAAAAAGAACTAAGTATCTCGCAGAAAAACATCTAGTGTTAGATTATTAATGCAAATGCTTTCAAATCCCTGTTGAGTTCTCACCAGTTAAGGAATGAATTGCAGATCACAGAAGTGTCTTTCGTATCACTATGTCATGATCCAGATTATTTTCGGCACGAAATGAGAGCGGAGATATAACATAGAAATGCACAGAGATATTGCAAGAGAGACAACAATATAACAGAGATATAGCGGAAATATAAAAAGAGTCACAGATATACATTAATACACGATTTCTATTAATGAAATAAATGTACAGAGACTGTAAAAGTACAGAGTGAAAGACTCGCTAGAATGGTGGTAGCTTATCTCTGAG
>ML861574.1:9410-21143 GCA_009831015.1 Picea engelmannii | reverse complement strand
CTGTGATTTCAATCGTTAACTTCCTAACTATTATAAAGACAGCGTTTTCCAGCTGCTGTATTAACTGCTGTGCTAGTGTTTACATCAATAACGTCAAAATAATGATGGCATGTTTCAGAGTCCGAATAAAGGGAGTCGCCGGATTAATATTGCTACCGATCGTCGGAGGTACCCTCGGAATCAGGAATTTGGGGGAGCCGAGAAAGGTTATTTCGTTTGGGATTTAGCCTACGCCTTTTTAATCACCTCAGATATCCCACCGTTACCGTTGATGTGCCACCCTCTCTCCATCAAACTCCAAGGTCTGCGTGTCCAGGAAAACAGCGTACAGAGCTCAATCTTTGGCGGTTCGAGTCCAGATGCTTTGTAAAATGGCCCCCATAGAATTCTTTTCTTTTGGTTTTCAAAATAAACTGCGAAAAGTCCCTAGAACGACAAATTCGGGCTGGGTTTTTCCAGCCGAATGGCGCAGATAAATGGTACATCGGTATCAGGTATGCCGAAATCCCTATCAAAACCTACGTCTGGGTCGGCCGCGGAAGACCCCTGAAATTCACGGAAGACTGCCAGGCCCGGCTGGCGGTGGTGTACGCCGACAATGCCTCTCTGGGAGACGGGAAACCGCCGGAGCCCAGTAATCTGGTTTCGATGGAGAGTGGTAACTGTGGTATTGTGTGGGAGAACTTCGAGAATCCGGCAGTGTCCAATACGCCTTCATGTCGTGGACAGATGTCATGTCAGATCTGGATGCCCCTGAAAAACTCCTTCCACGTAAATCAATATTAAATGGTCATCGCATTATCGATAAATTCCGACCCTTGAAGTCATAGTTTCGTAACTGCAACCGATAGGAAAAGTTGGTCTAGTTAAGTCATATATTAATGAGATTTTATGTGAGTTGGTGCCCGTTTACCTACCAGAGATGATGGCTCCGAGCTCTTCAAAAACCGGTTCAGCTTACCAAAACTCCAGGCTACATGACAATGGAGGGAGTAGCAGGATCTCTCATTGGTTCATTGTGTTTAGTACTCTATGTTTTAGCAGCCTGGTTTTACATCTGCCAGAAGGCACCCAGAAGGTGGCCTCTCGTGGGCTTCCTTCCTTCCTTGATTTACAACTACAAAGATTTCTACGAGTGGATCACGCATCTGCTCATCTGGAGCGGCGGGACTATCACGCATCTGAAGGGACCATGGACGAATTGGGTTGTGACTGCAGATCCTGCAAACGTCGAATACATTCTGAAGATCAGGTTCCATAACTTCGTGAAGGGCGACTACTTCGTGGAGGTATTTCGCGACGTTTTTGGCGAAGCTTCTGTTTTCCTTCAGGACGGAGAGACCTGGAAGCGATTAAGGGCGTCTATCTCCACAATATTTGCCTCCCCGAGCTTCCGCAGCAACGTTACTCAGACGACATTCACGTTGGTGCATCGGAGGCTTATTCCGCTGTTCCAGCGCGCGGTGAGGGAGGGCATTGTTCTGGACCTCGAGGACGTTTTTCACCGATATAGCTTCGACAGTGTCTGTAATTTCGGTCTCGGCTGCGACCCTGGTTCTCTGGCCGTGGACCTCCCGCATGTTCCTTTCGTGGAGGCGTATGATCGGTCTATCAATGCGTCCATGCGTCGGTTTGTTGCGCCGGCGTTTTACTGGAAAACGATGCGATTTCTGAATCTGGGCACGGAGCGGCAGCTAGTGGAGGACCGGAAAGTCATAGATGATTATGCTCGAGAAATTTGTGCTATGAAGAGGCTGCAGAACAAGTCGGATTCGACAGACGGAAGACCGTATCGGCCAACGGGCTTTTTGCCTCTCTTTGTTCATCTGGAGAAGGAGAATCACGGTCGCGTGTATTCTGACGAGGAGTTGAGAGACATCTGCGTAAACATCATCATGGCGGGCAGGGATACAACGGCCCCCGCGCTCGCCTGGTTCTTCTGGCTTCTGCAGCAGCACCCGCGAGTGGAAGAGAATATTTTGCTGGAGCTGAAAGGCATCATAAAGCGGAGATCGCGTGCATCAATAGGCGAAAAGGATCCAGACTTGGAGCCGTTTATGTTGGATGAATTAAAAGAGATGAACTATTTGCAAGCAGCTCTGTCCGAGACTCTGCGACTTTACCCGTCGGCTCCGATAGAGATTTCCGAGGCAGCGAACGACGACGAGCTGCCAGACGGAACGATGTTGAAAAAGGGATCGAAGGTAATGTGTCTGTTCTACTCCATGGGCAGAATGGAGAGCATCTGGGGTGCGGATTGCCGCGAATTCAAGCCAGAGCGGTGGCTCAGAAACGGGAAATTCGTGACAAAATCGGAGTTCGTTTACCCGGTTTTCAACGAAGGCCCTCGGCGGTGCACGGGAAGGGAGGTCGCGTATCTACAGATGAAGTGGGTGACGTCGTCCATTATCGTCCGATTTCGTGTGAAAGCCGTGGAAGGACAAGTTATCGTTCCAAAGTTCGGGATGATGTTGAGCATGAGGCGCGGCCTGAAGGTTACTGTCTGCTTGCGTCAGTAATGCACACCAGAGTAAATATATATTTCAATAATGTATATATTCTACACAGCATTTATCACTCTGATATTCTATACAGCATTTATTGATCTGAATTACACTGGAATCCGCTCTGGAACTGCTAAAAGAGGTACACCGCCGACAAACGCACGTCAAATCTCCGTTCCCGATGCTGTCAAGTCAATCAATCAGTCGTTGTCTCATCCTTCCTCCCTTTTCTGGACATTACAAATTCTCTAAACTCGGCAACCTTTCTGCATTCGCAGTCAAAGCTTCCTGCATTACTATTCAAACTCTGAATAACAGTTGATTGGTTTTATTTAAACCGTAATAGTCCTTGTTTTTGTTCAAGTCCGGCATTTCTCTCTCCAAACTTCTTATTTTGTTAGTTCGTATTTATTGGGATGACGCTTTCGAATTAATAAAGTGTTATTTTCGGATCATGTGATTCCGACGATTTGTCTGCAAAAAATAAATATCGTAAGTTAAAGATGGTAAGAAATGAAGAATTTTTTAAGGGATATTTACCCTAAATTAATTTAGTGAGAAATTGTTAGATTTGTAGATTTAAGTGATTATTTCTGTAAAATTATAGTTTAAATCATAGTTTCTTGGGAGTTTTTCAGCATGCTGAATCCATTTTTGTATTCAAAAATGGATTTTGAACAAAAAAAAACAGTGATTTGTGATTTTTTCTATGCCAAAAAAACCATTTTGTAGAATAGTTAGCCAAGGCCATTTTAAATGCAGTGGTCTAAACTTTCTATCTTTTGGGGCACTTTTTTTGTTTGATTTTGCCCAAATCCTCTCATGAATGGTTGGATCTGCAGATTTGAGTGCCTAAGTTTGTATAATCCAAGTGCCCCATTATGCACTCAAAAAACCAATATCCATTTATGCATTCGGAAAGACAATTTAAACAACAGAAAATAGAGATTTTATCCAAATTTACATCATATTCAGGCCAATTCCTGCCAAAACACCCAAAAGATAAAACGTTTAGCCAACCCCATTTTAAATGATTTAAGTATTATTTTTTTAAAATTTATTAATTTGTGTACTTATAAAATTTGTTATTAATGTATATTTATAGAATTTTAAAATTTATTAATTTGTGTATTTATAGAATTTGTTATTAATGTATACTTATTGTATTGTATTAAAATTAATTTTTTATTTGAATGAAGTTTTAAAAAGTTTATTTTTTTAATTTTAATTTTTAAAAATAAAAATATTTATTTATTTATAAAATTTGAAAATATTAATTTTTAGAGGTTTTTATTTATTATTATTATTTTTTTTTATGAAATCTGGTCACATAAATCTGCAAGAAGTTACTATTTTTTGTTGTTTAAAATCCATTTTTGAATGCAGAAATAGATTCAACATGCTGAAAAACCTAGGGACACTATACATACATAATTTCATTCAAATCTAAAGAGTTAACAATTTCTACATGGATTTATGGCAAATGCTGAGAAGAATAATTTCTTAGAACATATAAACTAAGCTTAATTTTTATTGGTTGACAACACTTTTAGTTTGATTAGTTTTAACAGAAATTATGAAATTAAAATATTAATTTAAAAATTAAATTTTTTTTTAAAACATCACCTAACTATAACACTTAATGTTAGTAGTATTGAGAAGACGGATTTGAAACAAGAGATATTAAACACCATGCAATAAACCAATTATTGATTTATTGCCTAATACATCCTGTCTCTTAGATGTTAAATAAAAACAAGATGCATCATATCCCTTATATGATAAATAGAAACAAGATTTAATATAAAGTGAATCAATGATTAACTCATTATAAACCAAATAAAGTGTTAAAACTAATTTAATGCTCTGAACTAACATATCCTGATGATGCACTACATTATAATGTAGTTATCTGTAAGTCAAATTCGTTTGATTTAACATTGTTTATCACTTTTAACATAAAAAATTAAATAATAATTCGTTTAATTTTACATTGTTTCTCACGTTTAACAATACAAATTTAATAATAAATTTTAACCATGTCGGAGGTGTAAAAAGACCTTGAAATTATAAATTCCATCGTCTCGTTTACGATGCCGGGTCTAAACGAAAAAATTCAAAAAAAGGGAACGTGATACAATTTGATTGAATATGTTATGATTTCATTCCATGCCCGTTTACCGGAAAATTAATTATTGGTAAAATTTTAATTTTACATTGTTGTTTAAATGGAGTTTTTGAGTACATAAATAGATTTACACTTCCAAAAAACCTATGGAACATGTAATTTCAATCAATGAAATATGTAATTTCATCCATTCAAAATTCAAAAGTAAGTCGCATATATTACTATTTGCCTTTCACCTCACAACCCTTCTACTTGTTTATCTAACTTCTTACTAGAAAATATCAATCTTAAAAATATCAGAAGTTTCAACATTTTTCTTACCAAAAATTAAATGCATAAATAAATTCAACACTCTCAAAAACTTCCAAAACACTCCAAACATATAATCTCAACCACTAAAATATGCAATTCCATTCATTCAAAATTCAAAAATATCATTTGTAATCCTCTACAGCAAATATTATTTACCACTCACCTAGAAACCCTTCCACTTGCTCATCCAACTTCTTAAACTAATTAATAAAACACTCTGCGTCGGCTGAATTGTGATCTAGTTTGCGGGTGTTTATTAAAACTAGAAACTCGTTGCCTTCGGTGTGAGCCTGCTCACATATAATATATGTGAGCAGGCTCACATATAATATATAATATATGTGAGCAGGCTCACATATAATATAATGTGAGCAGGCTCACATATATTATATGTGAGCAGGTTCACATATATTTCACCAAAAAATCTTTCTGTGAGAAGCTTTTTTGGGATTTGGATTCAATGTAAGAGAAGTCGAAATGGGAATGAGAAGGTGTTTGACGCTGCAAATGGTGCATAATCCATGACTTTAAGAGGGCGTGGTTGATTTTGGGTATCTTTTAGGTGGGTCAGTTAGGGTTTCAATTTTGAATTTTATTTTTAATTAGGGTTTTAATTTTGAATCTGAACGAAGAGAATAATAATTATTCCTTTCAACTATTCAAACTAAACTTAAGTGACAAATTATGATTTATGTATGCTTTCTACTTTAACTACTTTAATACCACTTGGAGAAAAAAAAATAGACTATATTGGTTTTTTATTGACATTTAATTGGCCACCACATTTTGTATATCCCCTAATACTTAAGTGTGGATTCCAAAGCACACCCTTCAGTTTCATGATCATCATTGTCTGAGATATATGGGAGGCACGATATCCATGGATACGAGATCATCGCTCCTCACGATTCGAGGCAGGCACGGTAGTTGTGGAAAATCATTTAAATTAAAATTGATTTCGTGGTATATGCATTATCCTCGAGGTATGATCGTCTTATTAGTCCCTGCCGAAGGCGTAGAGGGACTATAGCAATCGACAATTCGTTGACTTCATATTAATATGTCCTTTGACTATAAATTTTCACATCGTTTCTATTGTTCAAACTATAGAACTAAAAACATTATTTTTTATATAATAAAAAAAATGTTATATGTCATCATCTCATTGGAGAATAGATTCAAAGTCTTATTTCCATCTTTGTTATTCCCAATGTTTTAATTCATGTTTTAATCCAAGATCAACATGCATATATTTTCTTATGCATTGCTCGAAGGTGGATTAATGCTAGCATTAGTTTGAATGTTTGTCTTAGCATTTTTTGCTAGTTAAATTTATCCTAAGTTTCATTAATTATAAATATTTTTATGTTTGTTGTACTATTGTTATTATTATTATCATTATTATTTATTATTATTAAGTACTTAGGCATTTTTATTATTAAGTACGTAAACAGGCCTCCCATAGTGCATTCTTTCTTAAATGTTTACATAGCGTGAGGCCCTTGGATGGTTCTGACAGCCTTAAATGTTTACCTAACAGGGCTCACAGCCTTAAATGTTTACTTAACAGGCGTGTTACAATACATTTTCCTCTGATTTTTGGATACAATCTTGTTTGCAGTGAATTTGGGCAGTTCGTCCTGTTCTTGCACTTTGCAATTTATGGGATTATGGGCAATTTTAGCACAGTACATTATTTAATCTCCAGCTTATCGCTCAACAAAAATATTAGGCTGAGTGTTTAAGAAGCTGGTTTCTAAGTGAAAAAATGGAATAATCGCAGGATGTTCAACTAAATGGACAAAAAGTAGGTATCTGTCATCTGTGGACATGGACATGAACACAACATTCAACAATAAAGGTATGCCCCATTCAATTCAACTCAATTCGATTTTGTACATTACATGCTCATTAGATTGCTCGCGGGTTCATTCAATGACGACCTTCTGTAGATATTGATAGAGAATTATTGATTTAGGTCAGTAGCTTTTCATGGAATTCTAGATTTATTGGTTTTGACCTCGAGAATTTGTGTTTCTAACTGTTTCGATTCAGTGGGTTTCACACGAGTGCTTTAATTTACTGCATTTTTATTTGACCCTCTTTGCAGTGTCATTCCTACCTTGTTATTTGATAACCTACCTTGTTATTGATCTGATTTGGCCTGTTTGGTTGAGCATTGATGCCATTGGGGGATCTAGTTTAGATTTATAGTTTTAGTTGAAGATTTTTGTCTCAGGAAGGGGTCAAGGCATTGGAGGTTAGGTGGCTTGTTGAGTGCCAATAGTTTTTTATTTGCAAGATATTATTTGTTTATTGCTTGGCACTTGTCGGTGAAATTACAACCGCTACTACAATAGTTGGAGTGGTTAACTAGAGTAGCAGATCTAGGCACCAGATTTGAATTGTGCAACCCTTAGTTTTGATGACCGCCTCCCTACAAGTTTGAAGTGTACAAGAATGAAACATGCAACATGGGTTGGGCACTTTCAACCCTTTTGTTTTTATGAAGGTACGATAGATCAAATGGGTGTTAAGTAATGGTATCTTACATTCATCAACTTTCATAAGGGTATAGTCTACCTTCATTGAAGATTGTTCAGGCCGAAGTTGTTGCATTATTTTTTCATAATTCATATGAAACATCCATGTATTTCAGATTGCGAGGTGAATCTTTGGGTTACCTAAATTTCCACCCCTGAATAATACAGAAGGGAGTACCGTGCAAAAATGTCCCTTATAGAATGGATTTTGATCCTTTGATCTGCATGGGGTGAGAGTAGAGAGTCTGCTAGATCATGTCTGTCATGTTCATTGTTTGGGCTGAATGGTTTTCCAGGGTTAGTTTTTGAATAATTTTTGAAAGGAGCATTGATTGGCTCGAAGATTCATGCATGCTCATATTTTTGCATGTAGAGACCATTCACTATGTAAGTGTTCTTGATCCCGTGTTGAAAGAACTTGTGAATTAGTATATGCCACTGTCATATATTTTCTTTGACAACTTGTTCTTTAAATAGTCCCTCTTTTAATGAGACCAAATAGACTACTAGCTGTTGTCACTTTGGCTTGAAATTATATTGGACAATTTAGAATTGAAAAATACTCTTTTAGGTTGATCAACCCTGATGTAATTATCTGATTTTAGGGACCAGATATTTGACAACCAAAATGGATATTGTTAATGTGCAGTCTACCCCACTTTCCTAGACTCTAAAACGGGTATGGAAGATTGAAAGAGTAGTTGTTATGACTTTGGAGGACCATAGGTGACGTCATCATGCCCCCCCACTTCGACTCTTCGGGCTTTGGAACTTCAGGCTTCGGGAGTTTCCATACTAGCACACTCCAATTCTCCCAAACTCTGAACTCCCGAACTGACAAATCTGTCGACATGTGTCTCCCTTATCAGATGGTTCGTATTAACCCCAAACTTCGGGACTTCAGGAGATACTGCTACAAATATCAATGGTTCTTGTTGATTTGAGATCAATGGTGCTCAATTACTTCGGGACTTCGGGTAGTTCTTTCCCTAGTGCTTCGCTTTACAAAACCTTATGGAGTACTAAGTCTCTGAAGTGAGAGATCTGGCGCCGCGTGTCCTTGTTGATGGACGGTCTAGATGAAATCTGGTCTTCGAGCCTTCGGGAGTTCTGGATTTTCGCATCTGTATTTCTTCTGAAGTGGTTATCCGTCGGAGCGTAGAATCTTCTTCCACGTGTCCACTTCGATCGATGGTCTGGATCTTCTCCGGCTCTTCGAAGCTTCAGGCTTCGGGAGTCCTTTACTCACTCAGCTTCTTCTCGCTTCCTCCAACAATGCCTCCCCATTGTCAATTTCTTTCCAATGAGATCTGACGGTTGTGACTTAACCTTTGCTTCGCCTTCATCGAATGAACCTGGTTCACCTGCCCTCCGATCCAACAATCTCGGATCTCTCTTGATCCCACAGTGGCGATCGCTCCCGAATTCGAAAGGGACGGTCACGATCCTTCGAACCCTTACAAAGGATCTCTCAAGTTCTATCTCTTCCGTAGATTCTGCAATGCCATTCCTCTTGAGATTTTCAACTTCACGGTCAGAATTCAATCTCAACCACGAGACTTTGACCAACATACCTAGCCTATATTGGCCCGATGTTTCAACCAGAAGCTATGATACCAATATGTAACACGCCTCGCCACCCACAAGACAGGGTATGCTACCTTCAAGCCCACCCTTGGACTTCTTTCTCTTACCGATACCTTTTCAAATTAATAATGACGCATAAAAGAAAAGATCTAACGACATGCATAGAAATAACCAACAAGCATGCATATTATAAAGATTCAATTAAACGATAAATAAATACACAACAGAATACATTCATATACAGATAAATAATACCATAACAGAGAGCACTTATCTTTATAAAAGAAGACACCAACTGGCTGCAGACCAAGGACATTCCACCCAACCATAGACACTACTGCTCCAGATCTCAACAGCAGTGTCACCCCTGAGCCAGGGCTATGAATCCACAAGGACAGTTCCAGAGTGTTACTTGGCTTCCCGAACTAGTCAGCACTCAAGCTCTCACAGGGTTTCCCAACACTCACAACAATCCAAGTACCCATATCTCTTCTACCCAGCTTGCACCACCTAAGAGAATGGACCTCCACCCTTCTCTGCCACGCAATCCCTCAGGAAGTCCTTCTCCTTCCAGGGCTCCAGCGCAACTGATCCATAATCTCCATGCTAGAACTCTCAAGATTTGCAGCTGTGAACAAAGCTGGACATAGTCCAACGCATCTCAAATGTGCAAGCCTCAAGTCATGGTTGGATTACACCAGCGACCTCTACAGCCAATGATACCATGGCTACTCTTCAGCAATTTGTTTCCTTTCCCTAAGCCAAGACATGGATGAGGAAGATGAATAGGTGACGGAAATGAATGGAGTGAGATCTCCACCCAAGGTGCGAAACAATGAACAATCAGTTAATGAATGTGTAAGGGAAAGAATGGAATGAAGAAGAAGTGAATGAGCGAATGAGTCAACCCCCCAATCAGACCATGGACGGGTTTAAGTATTTTCGTGGGGAATCAAGAACCTCCTGGCCTCCCCCAAGAAGCTCACGTAACTGATCCACTCCCTTAGACAAAAAGGGTAATTAAAATAGGAATAAACACTTATCCCCTCAAGCCCCCTCTCTTGTGGAATCATAGCCCCCTATAACTCTAGTCCTTGTCCGTCTAGCAGCCAACGATGTATTTATTATTAATAATGATCGAAACATTACATTTCTTGGGCACACTGGCCTTTAAATAATTGTTTGGGCACTCTGACCTCTCAACATTGTAACAATACATTATTTAAAATGGGGGCTCAAAACCTGGGGTGTTACATGTGGCTACAGTGAGTACAACTTGAATATCACCTTGGAAACTTGGATGTTGCTCGAGAAGTCTATGACTACTTAAGGCCTCAACAATTGTATGAGGTGTATTCCTCTATGGTTCTTAGTTTCTAAATTGGAGGGAAAAAAATGGGTGAACTAAGCAACGATAATCGATTTTGACTATAGCCAAAAGGAGAAACCCTCAAAATCTAGAGCTTTGGCTTTCTACTATCAGGTATGAATCAAGTCCTAGAAACAAGAAATTGAGTGAGATCCTTATGACCAAGGTATTATAGGAGTTCCCAACAAGCCACATATTATGGGAGAAGTCAATTGAGATGGCTCCAAGGCCTCATTGAAAGAGCAAGATAATGGATGCATTCAAGAGATTTGATCATCATCCATATGTGATTGTATCTATTTCCAAGTTGTTGTGGAATGATAGGAAAGTAGGTAAGGCCAAGTATTGGTTGAAGAGGGGAGTCACTCTTGCACTAGATAATGGGTATTTCTAGCCCCAATATTACAAGTTTGAACTCTTGATTTTCTTTACAGTTCACATAGACAAAGAAGAAGACGTTTTGGGTGTGTGAAAATTGCAGAGATTTGTTCGACCAATGGTACACAAGAGAACCTAATTTGAGAATAGGACCACCCATCTCTCCAAAATCCAAGTGAATAGAACCATAGGTACGAGGAAAGGAAGAATAGGATTATCAATTATTATATAATTCCATATTCCATAAACTTCCCTTGAGTAGAGACATTTCACTTTTCTTGTCATCCTTGTCTGAGCCTTGTATATTGGTCCTCCTCACTGAGCAATGACTTCCTCATACAATGAAGACATCCCCACTAATCCCCTCTGATTTAGAGACTCATTCCTACTCTTGTGAGAAAGACTTCAAATCTTAAAAATATATGGATTTAAAAATAGTCACATGGGCATTGATTGGAAGGATGGGTTTTTAGTGACGTCAAGAGTTCAAAACCCAAGGCACACATCAATGGAAGAATTAATTCTACAGAAAATAGGATGGGATATGAAAGAAGAGGGGATTAGATTTAAGATGGACAACATTTGCACATATATATTTTTCATTGTTATTTAATCGAAATTTAAAAGAAAATATATATTTTATTTATCAATATTTGGTCATGATTTCTCGTCTTTATGTTTTCTCCTGGAAAAGGAAGTAAGGAATCTTATTATATTAGCTCATTCAAGCTAAGTGAATGAGCCAGATCAAAATCCTCAAAAGAAAGAGAGAGAAATCAAATCAACCGATTGAAGACAAAAGAGCACCTGAATCAAAAGCCAACCATCTTACAATTGCCCTGTAGTTTTCTTCGCTGGAGCCCCTTCCTCCCACCCTCTATAGAGGGTGGGAGGGGGCGGCATTAATGTAGA